>JAQQSK010016793.1:0-10325 GCA_028658325.1 Potorous gilbertii | reverse complement strand
AGTCAAATACAATGCCTGGCCTATAATTGGAGATTTAAAAAAAAAATACAGATTTTTAATGGACAAATACATTGACCCTTTCTAGTAGTTTTACGTACATATAAAGTCAGAAAATGCTTCCATATATTGCACTGAATTTCTAGTCCTCCATTTTAGGAATGATTTTCCACATTCTATTTTAGAATTTCCATTAGGGAATTTAGAATATATACAGATATTCACAAACAGATGGATATGCATATAAGTATATAAACATATGTTTTAATACAAATATAAATAATACAAATAAATCCATATATGTATATACACACACACACATACACACACATGCACACATGTATACAGTTCTATGTGTGTGAGGGGGGCATTTTTAGTTTGTACTGCAAGAGTACTTTGGGAACTTCTGATTTGAAGAGTCTGGAATTCCTTTACTTAGATCTGTTATAATTCCTTAAATTCAGAGGATGTTTCTGGAGTTTTAGGTCTACTGATCAAAAACAAATAGAGTTGATTGGTGACTGTATCACCAAACTGAGCAAATACTGTTCACCGAGAGCAGTGACATGTGCTTATCTAAATAGTCAAGGCTTAAATCTCTGCAAGTCTGAAATTAAATGTTTGGTTCTCATGTCCCTTCACTACTTAACTTTACTCACTTCTCTGGACTGAATACTAATAACTCTAATCTAGGATTCTGACCCTAATGGAAGTATTGTAGACTTACTGAGGTAGCTTACCTTTGAGCAGTGGTTTTTAATAGAACCAGATTAAAATGTAATTGGGAAATATTTAGTAACATAAATAAACATACAATACAACGAAGATAATGTTTAACTTGTGGTTTTCTGAGTTGATGTAGCCAGCATAGATCATTTATTTGTATTTGAGTTTGACACCATTGGCCTTGATCAACTCTTTGCCTAGAGGAAATAGTTGCCTTGAGATGTTAAATGGGTTTCTCAGGATTACTTAGACAGCAAGCATCAAAGTCAGCTCTTCCTGGCTCCAAGGTGAGCTCTCTAACCACTATGCAATATGACACTTCTCATGAGCAAATAATGATAGACCAGTCTTCCCCATGCTTGCACTGGGTATATGTTCCTAGGGAAGACTAGTACCTCTTGTGATGGGCTTTCTGAGCCGTTTTCAGGGCTGCTCATCCACCTTTGGTGGCTAATGTTTATCAACAGTAACTGTTACTGTTTCCCTCCCAACCTGTTGTCCTCATTTTTCTTTGCCTCATTGAAGGGACCATCCCAGGGTTACTTTTTAAACAGGCCTATTAACTGAATGGGCCTCACCCTAAGTGAGTATATGAATAGACCTTGGCCTAAAGGGCCCAAGGTCTCCCACTGCACCCTGGGTCAACTCCAGTCACCCTGATGAATGGATCCAGATGACTCTGGAGGAGAGTGAGGCTGGTGACCTTGCACAGCCCTCCTTCACTCAAAACAAAGTCAAATGCAAGTCATGTCATCATTTCTCTGATGGCATGGTCTGCATCAGAAACGAAGGACAAGAACAGCAACCTCTCATTCAACTGTTACCTCTTGCTCCAAGAAACTGTAGCACGTGCAGTGGCCACACCCTTGTAAAACTATCTCGATAGAACAGCTAACCTAAGTGGAGGGTAACTGACAGGCCTCAAATGCAATTGTTGAGTGAAGGATATGTCTAACCCAGGTATGTGAAGCCTTCCCTCAGGCAGAATGACCGTCAAGATGGTCAAAGTAGGCACTATGGAATGCTTAAATCGTGGTCAGACATCCAAGATTCCAATGTCATCCATTACATCCAGAGCCACAGCCAAGCAGCTTGACTTTTGACCTGCCACTGAGCTTCGATGACTTTGGAAGGAAGAATAAGGATGATAAGTAACTGTGTCTCACTTAAATCTAATTTTTGCACAAGTCAAGACATCACCATTAATATCATTGCCCTTCAAAAATGAACACCAATAACATGCACCTAGAGAGGGCTCAAAATCTTTCCCTCCTCCCCCTCAATGTAAAACCGAGTCTAAGTCCTACCCTCATACTAGGGGACCCAACATATTTATGAATAATCCCATCAAGCATCCTACTTTCTCAGTTCTTCAACTTATTTCTTTCCTATGACCTCCTCCCAACCTCAGTTACACACAAAGATCATTTTCTTGATCTTGGCTCACTGACAACAGTGAAATTCCTTTATTTGATTATAATTTATTGTCACTCCACCTTTCTCTCTGCCTTGCAATCATTTCCCTTACTGATCCTGCTTTGCCAAACCTCAGACTTGGATAATTTTCATCATCTGTTGCTGCCTTTTATTCACATATGGCTGAACAAAGCTGGAGAAATCACACAAAAAGAAAAAATGTACTTCCTAGGTCCAGTATAAATTTATATTATACAGCCTCAACTGGGTCCTCATAGAGCAATCCATTCACATCTCTTGACCAGGTCTGACTCAGGCCAGTCAACGAAAATGTTGTATTATCTTCTCCCTCTATACTCTTTCACTTGGTGATCTCTTCAACTCCCAGGAATTCAATCAACACCTCTATGCAGATGATTCTTAGATCTATTCGTCAAGTTCTAAATGCTCTCCTGATAGCTAGTCTTTTATAACTGTCTATAAGATATTTCAAACTCTATTTTATAGAACTCTTAAACACAATCTATTCCAAACTGAACTCATCTCTCACCTCAAATCTTCCCTTCTTGCTTACTTCTCTATTATGTTGAGGGTAAACTAGGGAGGAGAGACCTGCAGCCTTGAGACCACATGTGGTATATTGCATTATTATAAATATACCCACAAAAGTTCCATTTTCCCAGGCACTTTGGCTTACAACATTGGTGGTATTTTTGATTCCTCACTCTCTCTCACCACCTCCATTCTCCAGATCTAATCTCTTGCCAACTCCTGCTAATTCTATCTTTGTAACATCTCTCATATATATGTCTTCTTATCTCCTCCAGTAGTGCCAGAACCCTAGTACAGGCCCTCATTACCTCATGCCTGGGTTATTATAGTAGCCTACTGGTTGTTTTCTCTGCCTTAAGTCTCTCTATAACCTAGTCCATTCTTAGGTCAGTTATCAAAGAGATTTTTCTAAAACAGAATACTGATCATGCCACCCCAATTCAGTAAATGCCCAGTGACCCCCAAATTCTTTCAGGATCAAATATATAATACTTTATCTGGCTTTTATAATATTATATCTTATAATCTTATATTTTACAAGCTTATAAGGATAAGGTAGCTTCTTCCTTTCCTCTAAAATATTTTTATTTTCAAGTAATAGTTATTATGATATCTCTCCCACTAGCAAATTGAGCAAATTTTATTTTTTTAAAAAATCCCTCCATACAAAGCTACGTAATTTAGCAAAATAAATTCCTATATTAGCCATTTCTGAAAATGTATATGCATTTCTGCATTTTAAGTTATCACCTTTCTGTCAGAGAGTGAATTGCTTAACTGATTTTTATTCTTTTGGATTCATAGTTTATCATTGCATTGATCACAATTCTAAAATATTTCAATTCCTTTTTCTCTCTGTTATTGTTATTGTATAATTTTCCTCCTAGTTCTACTCACTAAATCCTGGATCTGTTCATGAAGGTCTTCTCAGTTTCCCATTAAACTGTCTAATTCCTCATTTTTATGTCACAATGATATTCCATTACATTTTGCACGCACTGATTTATGTATTCATTCCCCAATAGATGAATACCCCTTTAGTATCCAATATTTGGCTACCCTGAAAAGAGCTACTAAAATGATTTTTGTGCACACGGATATCTTTGGGAGTATAGCTTACCAGCGTTAGTTGAGTCAAAGACTGAATATTTTAAAAATGAAAATGTCTATTTCTATAGTAATGCATGTGGAGTCAGCTCCAGTCCATATGCAGGCTTCCCCGAGTGTGAGCTCTTCTCTGACCCCAGTCTTTTTTCCCCTACTTAGCATTAGTATGTCACACTGTGCTGAGTCTGCATACCATTTTGCAATCTTTTGCATTTCATCAGCATCCGGCAGCTCCTGAATCACTGGCTCAAGGACTTGTGATGATATTTATAGTCAACCGAGTGGAAAGAGTTTTCTGGAGGCCTGGGAAATGGTTTAACAATAGCTTGTTCCTTGTATCTTTGGATGTGAAGGCATAAAACAAATTAAGACTGACAGAACTTACTATGCAACAGTGCTTCTACTTTCTTGGGATAGGGAATGCAAGGAACCCTGTTTGTGCTGTGTTCGTCCTTCTTTGCCAATTCTTTGACCATGCCATCAGAGAAATGATGACATGATGTGCACATGACTTTGTTTTGTGTGAGGGAGGACTGTGCAAGGGCACCAGCCTCACTTCTGCTTCAGTCATCTGAATCCAGTGACCAGATATTCATCAGGATAATTGGAGATGACTCAGGATGCACTCTGAGACCTTGGGCCCTTTAGGCCAAGGTCTTTGCAGGTACTCACTTAGGGTGAGGCAACGCCCTTTCACTGAATAGGCCTGTTTAAGTAGCCAGAGCATGGCCCCTTTAATGAGACCCAGAGAAAGAAAGACATCAGGCTGAGAGGGAAACAGTAACAGTGGGTACTAATAATCACTCTATAGTTAGGCGTTTCTAGAAGAGCCCTTGGTCAGGGGCCCACTGGTGTCCCAGCTTCAGAGTTCAGTAGGTTTAAAGTTTTGGGAAAGGACAGGACAGGACAGGATTGGGAAAAGGAAGGGAAGGGGAGGGGAGGGGAGGGAAGGGAAGACATCAGCAAAACCCAAGTCAACTGGGCTTCTATTGGCCATCCAAATTTACCTTCCTTTGGAGAGGAAAAGGAAGGGGAGGGAGAAGCAAACAGGAGAGAAGGAGTTATCCAGCTAGCTGGGTCCCCATTCAGCCAGCTGTGTCTACTCACAGGATTTTGTTTGCCCTTTGTTGCTGAAGAAGACCAATGCCAATACCCTGCAAATTCAATTCATTTCAATTCTACAATCATTTGAAAATCAATTACTGTGGGTAAGGCACTAATTTAGGTGGTAGGCATTTATTGTTGTTCAATAATTTCAGTTGTATATGACTTTTCTTGACCCAATTTGGGTTTTCTTGGTGAAGATATTGAAATGATTTGCCATTTCCAACTCCAACCAATTTTCCAGGTGAGGAAACTGAGGAAAACAGAGTTAAGGAACTTCTCCTGGGTCACATAGCAAGTAAATGTCTGAGGCCAGAACTGAACTCAGGAAGATGAGTCTTCCTGACTTCAGTCCCGGTGCTGCATTCAATTCTCCACCTAACTGCCCTTTCTGGGTACATAAAGACTAAAATAAAATGCTTGCTATCCTCAAGGATCATATATTTGTATTATCTGAATAATTGATCAGAGAGACAGAACCATTTTATTAGTTGCAAATGTGTTACCTGTGGCAATAGTGGTATTATACAATAATAGTGATGCACAATGCTTTCCCATTTTTTTATTTTGGTACCTCTTCAAAATGGAGCATTTTTTCAGTAGTTTATACATTAAGGAGAGTTCTGAGCATATTTTTAGGGATTTCCTCTCCCTGTCTGAACATTTTGACTATTCCTCCCTCATGCTGCAGAGTGTTGAATTTGTCTTCAGAGGGCTTGTTTGAATATTGTCTCTACTAGCCCCAATCGATGTGAACTGGGAAAAATTAGTTACCCTCTGAGGATCCTTTTCCTTCTCTGTAAAATGAAAGGGGTTGTTGAGATTGTCTGAAAGGTCCCTTACAATTCTAAATCTAAGCTCTTCTAATTGTATTATCTCTGACATCCCTTCCAATTCAAAATCCATAATCTTATAATTCTGTTATCTCTGGCATCCCTTTCACCTCCAAATTTATGACCCCATGACTTTTTTTATTCTGTCAGCAGAAGATGATTCTGGATAGCGGAATGGTATAGTGGAAATAACGCTGGCAGAGCATGCTGATTCAGAGAGTTAAACTGATTCTTACCACTTAAAGGCATCAGAGGTCCCTTCTATCAATCTAGGCAAATCATTAATCCTCATTGGTCTGCTTTCCTTATCTGTAAGATAAAGAGTTGAACTAGATGGTCTTTAAGATCCTTTCTGGCTTTAGAATTATGAACCTATGATCATGTACTTCTCTTGAAAAACTGCATAGATGAATACTGCTTCAGTGACTCGTTAGGCCCTAGTATAATGTGCAGCAATTGCTGCTATCTTTGTAATCTCTGTCACAAAGAGCTTTTGTATATGATTGTATATGATAAGAAAAATTGTCAATTTCTTTAAAAAAAGGTAATACTATTTGTAAGAATGTGCATCATAGTCATGGATATGAAACAAAAACCTGTGGAATAAAATTACTGAAGATGAAGAAAATATTACCTCTTTAGAACTCTGGCTTTGGCGTCAATATGAAATGTATCATGAATGTTAACAATAAATTAAACATTACAGAATAAAATAATGATGAAATGCAGTCAAGCAGATCATTAATGTGTAATTATGTCCCTCTGTATGTAATTAATAGTTGTTACATGGTCATGTAGCTGAATGCAGATTTATTCTTTATATTAATATTCTTAACAAGCAACTAAGTAAAATTTCTGAGGAGATAAATGTAGAATGTGTGCTTTCAATGGAGTGAATTCAAAATAAATTCTAACTTTAGCAAATTTTTTTTTCTGAAGAGGATTTTACACATCTGTCTGTGATATTATGACACATTAATGAGAGTAGTGTCGTGTCTGCAACATCTTACAGTCTGTGGGTTCTGTGTATATATACAGATACCATATTCACTGGAGACTAAGAAATCATTCTACTTGACTAACACTCTGGCCTTTACCAGCTTCCATATCTGTAATGTATATGGCTATCTGAGATCACCTATTATTGGCAGAACACAGAGAAGAGGAAGTACCACTAAAGTTTATCCTAATATATGGAGAAAGATTGAGAGAAATTTCAGAGCTCCAGTTTAGATAAAGATTAAGCATCTCTAAGGCACATAACATGGAACAACTAAGTATAATTCAGTTTGCAATCCCATTCTCCAAAGTGAGCCGTGTTATTGTGTTGGAGATTAACCCACATCATAACCATCAAAAGTATTGATTTAGGAATGGCTGGTACTCACACAGAGCACCCCATATGGCATTTTCAGGCTGGCAGAGCTCAAAGCAATATTTAATCACTCAAATTAATATTGAGGATCATAGAAGGAGAGAGACATACTGTAGCATGCTATAGGAACAAAACAATTCAATGATACTGATGAAATAGGAGTTAAGAAACTTTGGATAAAAGAATACTACTATAGTCACATTTTCTCAAAGTTCTAAAACAATAGCAAAAATCTATGGGCTTATTGCCTCTGAGACTGATTCAACTAGGTCTTTTGCCAAATACTGTCTCTTCATTGGTTAATGTTTTATCTAGGCAAACAGAAGAAGAGGAAAGGGTCTCAAGCTTCCTGACTCATGGCCAGCACTTTATCTATTGCACCAACTAGTAGCCTTTAATTAAGCACTTATTATTTCCTAAGTACTGTGCTAAGAACTTTACAAATTTATCTAAATTTATCCTCCAAACAGCATTGGGAGTCAGGTGTTATTATTTTCTCCATTTTACATATGTGGAAGCTAAAGGAGACAGAGGTTAAGTGACTTGGCTAGGGCTACACAGTTAATATATGTTAGTGGCAAGATATGAACTCAGCTCTTCTTAGAGACAACTAGGTAGCACAGTACTAGACCTGGAATCTGAAAACTTGGGTTTAAATTTTGCTCAGATAACTTCTTGACTTCAAATATAGGTTTCAAGTCTCCATCCACTTTTCCTTTTAGTTGTCCTAGAACCTGTGGCCTTGAATGGCTTGTTACAAACACTACCATGTAGGGTACGTTTACTTGATTAACTATGGGAAAAAACAATTCAAAGCAATTACATTCGGGTTTTTAGGGAAAGATTGGCAACTCTGGCCTCAGACTTAGGGCAGCTGGGATAACAGAGTGTCTGCTCTGATGGGGATTCTAAGCAATCACACATCTGAAGCCCAAGGCCCTTAAAGTACTAAGGGGAGCAGACAGTGATTTCGATTCTGGGGTTTATAAGATCAGTAACTATAGGCCTACACATAATGTAAGGTGTCCATTGGTTGGGCCTTACCTTTCCTATTTTGGGACAAAGCTCTTAGATGGAACTTTAATTCAGCCAGAACCCTAAGGACCTAATAATTGTCATGTTGTTCTTTTTCAACCATCAAGATTTTAGAACAGTAAGATATCCTAATTCTTCAGGATTCGGAGGGAGTGAGGCACCACACTAATATACTCATAATAGTCACATAGTAGGTGGTCCATAAACTCCTCATTTCTCATCCTATGAAGAATAATTTACATTAATCTCCCTAATTCGTAGTCAAGGTCTGCTGAGACCAAAAAAAAATGTCCTTCCATTGTTATGTCCATATGCCTCATTCATATTTACCTCAGATCTATAACTTCAAGCCTTATTTCTCCTTCTATTTCATTGCACCCTTAGGAATACCCACTCTGTTGTTAACAAACTCTCTTTTATCCTATATTTCTTCAGTCTAATAGCATCATGGGCTGAAAACAACTTGCCTTTCCTTAGGAGAAACTACCCCTCTTTAGGATTGGGAATTCCTTCTTCCCTATGCTTTGAAATACTTGGCCAAGAGGAAAAGTAAGAACACTTATTTTCTCTCACTTGTACTTCTTCAGTGTCCATTTCCCACCATGATTCAGCATATTATCTTCTCTTCAAGTTCACAATATTCATTTTTCTTTCTAATTCCGTGATGGAATTATACACTGATGTCTAGTTGGAGTATTTTATAGATATGTATATGCATAAATCTGGCTCTATGTATATGCATGTATATATTCTATATATGCTATAAATGTTATATGTGTGTATATGTGTATATATATATACATATATATGTGTGTGTATATATGTATATATACATATATATATATATATATATGTCAATAATCTCCTGAACAAGCTATCTCCCTAAATCACTATCTCTCCATAGCCTCAGTCACACATATATATGGTCATAATTCTGATCTATCACCTTTAACTGTTTCACATCTATTTTTCAGAATTTAGCATTTCCTTTCACTAACAAAAACTTCATTATGCTTCTACTTTGCCATTTAAAAATTTGTTTGTAAAATAACATATTTAATATATTCATACACCATGTATTCAATATATTGCCTATCTATATCTATCTATTTATCTATCTACCTATCTATCCATACATCTAGCTATCTAGATAACATGTATAGGCAGTTTGGTGGTGTAATAGACAGAGTCTGAGTCTGAAGACTAGAATTCAAATCTGACCTCAGACAATTACTAGCTCTGTTTATCTCAGTTTCCTTGTCTGTAAAATGAGCTAGAGTAGGTAATGGCAAACCAGTCTAGTATCTTTGCCAAGAAAACCTCAAATATAGAGTCAGACATGACTGAAATGACTGAACAACAACAAATCTGTCTATCCAACCCATCTATGTAGACATATATTCTAGGACACTGCCTAAGGGCTGGTTTCTGGACTCTCTTGACTTAAGAGTGATTATCAATAGTTTTACCATTTCCTTCCCAGTCTGATGTCATTTTTTCTCTGCCTCACTAACTGGGCCATCCCCTGGCTACTTCTTAAAGGGCCTATTCACTGAGTGGGTGTTACCTCACCCTAAGTGAGTTTCTGAATAGACCTTGGGTTAAAGGGGCCAAGGTCTCCTATTGCATCCTGGGTCATCTCCAGTCATCCTGATGAATACCTGGTCACTGGATTCAGATGGCTCTGGAAGAGAAGTGAGCCTGGTGACCTGTACAGCCCTCACTCACTCAAAACAAAGTCATATGCAAGTCATGTCATTATTTCTCTAGTGGCATGGTTTTCTTCGGCAACAAAGGATGAACACAGCAACAATATTAATTATTTTCCTCACTCATTCTCTTGCATAGTTGTAGGGACCTTAATGTTTCTTGAATTGAATACTTATGTATGTATTAGAAGTACATGACTCACACTCTTAATTTTTTTTGGAAACAAAACTTGAAATCGGTAAGAATGGGGAAAGAATACTCATGTGCATATAAACTTGTCATTGCTAATGAAGACTGAGAAATTCATTTAATTTTCATTCTGAATCATAAAATGGTTTATAGGCACTCTGAGTATCTGTAGTCTTCCATTGCTTAGCATTTTGGCATTTACTGATTAACACCTTTGAACTCACCACAAAAAAAAAATCGAGAGACAAAAATCACATCCTTAAAAGTAATATATTTCTTTG
>JAQQSK010016792.1:0-10326 GCA_028658325.1 Potorous gilbertii | reverse complement strand
AGGGCAGATTGGTGATATGGGTAATTAGAATGTCCAGTGTATTGGGGAGGGGGGAGGGGAAAATGGGGAGAAAATTTTGGAACCCAAAATCTTGTGAAAATGAATGTAAAACGTTAAATAAATTTAAAAAAAAAAAGTCAGTCAAACACAATCTAAAGAATGAAAAGATAGAAGAAAATGTAAAATATCTAATTGAAAAAAACACCTGACCTGGAAAATAGATCTAGAAGAGAAAATCTAAAGATTATTTGTCTACCAGTAAGTCAAGATTTAAAAAAAGAGCCTGGACAATATCTTCCATGAAATCATCAAGCAAAATTGCCCGGAAATCCCTAGGTCCAGAGGGCAAAATCAACATCGAAAGAATCCATCATTCACCTCCTAAAATAGATCCCAAACTAAAAACACCAACAAATATCATTGCAAAATTCCAGAACTATCAAGTGAAGGAGAAAATACTGCAGGCAGTCAGAAAGAAACAAGTCAGATATCGTGAAGCTACAGTCAGGATCACACACGACCTTGCAGCTTCGACTTCAAATGATAGAAGGAACTGGAATACGATATTCTGTAAGGCAAAGGAGCTGAGACTACAACCAAGGATCAATTACGCAGCAAAGTTGAGCATAATATTTCAGCCAAGGAGATGGACATTCAATGACTTAAGGGATTTCCAGACCTTTCTGATGAAAAGACCAGAGCTCAATAGAAAATTCAATCTTCAAAAGCAGATGCCAAGAAAATCATATAAGTTAAAAAGGGTTTGGAAAAAAACTTGTTATTCAATACAGGCAATCTGGTTACATCCGTATGAGGGAAGGTAATACTTGTTAATCTTAAGAATTATATATTTATTATGATATATAAAAGGGATATACATAGAAAGAGTGGTATAAAGTAAATGATATCATGATAAAAATGTGATTGATGTTGGGAAGGGACTGTAATAGGAGATGTGAAAAGGAGGAGTCAGAAAAAGGTAAATTACATCACAGGAAGAGACACAAAAATATATTACAGTAGAGGGAAAGATGGGAGGCAGAGGAGCATTGTTTGAGAGTTACTCTCATCTGATTAGGTTCAAGAAGGGTACAACAAACTCAGTTAAGTATAGAAATCTAACTAGCTCTAAAGGCAGTAGGAGGGGAAGGGGAAAGAAAAGGGAGGGGAGGCTAAAAGGGAAGGAAGAAGTAGTAAGGGAAAAGGAGATTAAAATGGAGGGGAGCTGAAAGAAGGGAGGGAAGACTGAGCAGGGCAGTGGTCAAAAATTAAAACTATTGTAGAGGGGACGGTAGAAGGGAGAACTAAAAGTATAAATGGAGGGAAAGGGGATAGCAGGAAAGACACAGATAGTAATCATAACTTTGAATTTTAATGGGATGAACTCTCCCATAAAACAGAGGCAGATAGAAGAATAGATTAAAAACCGTGATCCAACAATATGTTGTTTACAAGAAACACATTTGAAATGGGAACATACACACAGGGTAAAGGTTAAAGGTGGGAGCAGAATATATTGTACTTCAGCTGATGTAAAAAAAGCCAGGGTAGCAATCCTAATCTCAGACAGAGCAAAAGTAGAAACAGATCTAATCAAAAGAGATAAGGAAAGAAATTATATCCTGCTAAAAAGCACCACAGACAACAAAACAATTTCATTACTAAATATATATGCTCCAAGTGGTATAGCATCCAGATTCTTAGAGAAGTTAAGGGAGTTACAGGAAGAAATAGATAGCAAAACTATACTAGTGGGAATCTCAACTTCCCCCTCTCTGAACCTGAAAAATCTAACCTCAAAATAAACAAGAAACAACTTAAGGAGGTGAATAAAACTCTAGATAAGGTAGGTATGAGCGATCTCTGGAGAAAATTGAATGGGGATAGAAAGGAATATACCTTTTTCTCAGTGGTACATGGCATATCTGCAAAAATTGACCATGTATTGGGCCATAAAAACCTCACAATCCAATGCAGAAAGGCAGAGATAGTCAATGCATCCTTCTCAGATCATAATGCAATAAAAATTATATGTAATCAAAGGCCATGGAAATATAAACCAAAAATTAATTGGAAACTAAACAATCTAATCCTAAAGAATGAGTGGGCTATACAACAATAGAAGCAATCAACAATTTCTTTCAAGAGAATGACAATAATGAGGCACCCTACCAAATCTTATGGGATACTGTAAAAGTAGTTCTTAGAGGACACTTGATATCTTTGAATGCCTACATAAATAAAATAGAGAAAGAGGAGATCAGTGAATTGGGAATGCAGCTGAAAAAGTTAGAAAAAGGACAAATTGAAAATCCTCAAGTAAATACTAAATTAGAAATACTGAAAACCAAAGGAGAGATTAATAAACTTGAAATTAAGAAAACTATTGAACTAATAAATAAAACTAAGAGTTAGTTCTATGAAAAAATCAAAGAAATTGTTAAACCTTTGGTCAATTGGATTTAAAAAAAAGAAAGAAGAAAACCAAGGTACCAATATCAAAAATGAAAAGGGTGAAGTAACCTCCAATGAGGAGGAAATGGAAAAAATAATTAGAAATTACTTTGCCCAACCATATGCTCATAAATTCAACAATCTAAATAAGATGGATGATTATTTTAAAAAATATAAATTGCCCAGATTAACAGAAGAGGAAGTTAAATACTTAAAAAACACCATCTCAGAAAAAGAAATTGAACAAGCCATTAATGAACTCCCTAGGAAAAAATATCCAGGGCTAGATGGATTTACAAAGTAAATTCCATCAAATATTTAAAGAACAGTTAATTCCAATACTATATAAACTATTTGGGAAAATTGGTGAGGAGTCCTCCCAAATTTTTTTTATGATACAAATATGGTTCTGATACCTAAACCAGAAAGAGCCAAAACAGAGAAAGAAAATTATAGACCAATTTCTCTAATGAATACAGGCACAAAAATTTTAAATAATGTATTAGCAAAAAGAATAGAGCAACTTATCATGAGAATAATATGTTATGATCAGATAGTATTTATACCAGTAATGCAAGTCTGGTTCAATATTAGAAAAACTATTAGCATTATTGATCATATCAACAACAAAACTAACAGAAACCACATGATTATCTCCACAGATGCAGAAAAAGCTTTTGACAAAATACAACACCTATTCCTATTGAAAACACTGGGAAGCATAGGAATAAATGGAGCCTTCCATAAAATAATAAGCAGTATCTACCTAAAACCAACAGCAAGAATTTTATGCAATGGGGAAAAGCTAGCTGCATTTCCAGTGAGATCAGGGATGAAACAAGGATGTCCATTATCACCTCTGTTATTCAATATGGTATTAGAAATGCTAGCTATAGCAATAAGAGAAGAAAAAGAAATTGAAGGAATTAGAATAGGCATCTTTGCAGATGGTAGGATGATATACTTAGAGAATCCCAGAAAATGAAGTAAAAAAACTACTTGAAATAATAAACAACTTTGGCAAAGTTGCAGGTTACAAAATAAACGCACACAAATCTTCTACATTTCTGTATATTAAGAACAAAGCCCAAAAGCAAGACATAGAAAGAGAAATCCCATTTAAAGTTACAGTAGACACTATAAAATATCTGGTAGTCCACCTGCCAAAACAAACCCAAGGACTATATGAACACAATTACAAAACTTTACACACAAATAAAGTCAGATTTAATAAGTGGAAAGACATCAGTTGCTCATAGGTAGACCGAGCTAATGTAATAAAAATGACAATTCTACCTAAATTAATTTGATTTTTCGGTGTCATATCAATCAAACTACCAGATAATTATTTTCTAGAGCCAGAAAAAATAACATCAGAATTCCTCTGGAAGAACAAACGGCCCAGAATATCAAGGAAAGTAATGAAAAGTAATGCTAGGAAAGGTGATCTAGCCCTACTAGATCTCAAATTGTGTTATTAAGCAGCAATCATCAAAACCACTTGGTAATGGCTAAAAAACAGAGGGGTAGACCAGTGGAATATGTTATGTACTCAAGACACAGTAGTCAGTGAATATAGCAATCTACTGTTTGATAAACCCAAGAACCCCATATTCTGGGACAAAAACTCACTGTTTGCTACAAATTTCTGGGAAAACTGGATAACAGTGTGGCATAAACTGGGCATAGAACAATACCTGATACCGTACACAAGAATAAAGTCCAAAAGGATACATGATATAAGTATAAAGATTGATACTATAAACAAATTAGGGGAGCAAGGAAGTATATCTGTCAGATTTATGGAGAATGGAGAATTTTATGACCAAACAAGAGATAGAGAACATTATGAAGTGCAAAATGGATAATTTTTATTATATTAAATTGAAAACTTTTTGCACAAACAAACCCAATGCAACCAAGATTAAGAGGGAAACAGAAAACTGGGAAAGAATTTCTTGCAAGTAGTGTCTGTGATAAAGGCCTCATTTCTCAAATATAGAGAGAACTGAGTGAAAAGTACAAGAATACAAATCATTCCCCAATTGATGAATGGTCAAAAGATATGAACAGGGAGTTTTCAGAGGAAGAAGTTAAGGCTATCTATGATCATATGAAAAAATGCTCTAAATCACTATTAACTAGAGAGATGCAAATCAAAACAATTTTGAGATACCACATCACACCTATCAGATTGGTTAACATGACAAAACAGGAAGATGATAAATGTTGGAGAAAGATGTGGGAAAGTTGGAACACTCATTGTTGGTGGAGCTGTGAGCTGATCCAACCATTCTGGAAAACAATTTGGAACTATGCACAAAGAGTTACAAAAATGTGCATACCTTTGACCCAGAAATATCACTTAGGAGACTCTATCCCAAAGAGATCATAGAAATGGGAAAGAGTCCCACATATACAAAAATATTTATAACATCTCTCTTTGTGGTGACCAAAAACTGGAAATAAAACAGATACCCATCAATTGGGGAATGGTTAAACAAGTTGTGGTATATGAATATAATGGAATACTATTGTGCCATCAGAAACGATGAACAGGAAGACTTCAGAGAAGCCTGAAAACATTTATATGAACTGATGCTGAGTGAAAGGAGCAGAACCAGGAGAACTTTGTACACAGCAACAACCACAATGTGTGAGAAATTTTTCTGATAGACTTAGTACTTCATTAAAATGCATGGACTTAAAAAATTTCCAATGGACTCTTGAGGCAAAACACCTTTCACATCCAGAGAAAGAACTATGGAATTGAATTGCAGATAGAAACAGACCATTTTCTTTTGTATTATGTTTTATTTTATTTTATTGTTTCTCCCATTCATTTGAATTCTTCTATGCAACATGCATTTAATAGCAATGCACGTGCAGAACCTCTGTAAGATTGTACACCATCTCAGCAAGGGAGTGGGGAGGGAGGGGTGAATGAGGAGGAGAGATGGAAAAAATATCTAAGATATATAGAAATGATTGTCGAACACAAAACAAATAAAATAATTTAATTACAAAAAACAAAACTGAAAGGGTACGATTAAAGTTATTTTCCTAAAACTGAAACAAATATACCTTTAAATAATTGTTCTTCAATTGACAAATAAAATTGCCACACCATAGTATTTTATTACACATATTAGGAAAACAAAATCATATCCAAATAGATATATAGTGCCTGGATAAGGGATTTTACCCTCATGTAATCATAGAACATTGGAGCTGGAAAGGACCTTATCTATAAACAGGCCTACTTCACTTGGCACATGTTAAAAACATTTCAAAGAGTTAAGTGATTTGTCTGAGGATTTACCTCTCTAGTTAATGAGAGAATCAGAATTAGAACTCAGGTCTTGTGACTTCTGCTACAATGCTCTCCCATTTTAAAAAGTGTCTAAATGATGAATCATATTTGTACTGGGTTATCTTTTGGGTGTACTTTAGGAAGAATGGGAAATTTATGAGGGTTGCCATAAGAAACCTATTTATTAAAAGTTACTTATTCAATATTAAAGAAATAGAGCCAAACACTCTATCCCCTAAATCTTAACTACCTTGAAATAAATCAAATACTCATTACCATGAAATAAAAGGGGGGGAGGGAGAAAAGCTAATTGAGATAGTAAAGTTTTTTCTTAATCATATTAAGTCAATCATTAAATGACACATAGGCTAAAGTTTAAATTTCAATTATTAACAAATGAAGAGTATTTTTAAAAATATAGGATAATATTTTCAGTACATTTCACTTTATTTTAAAATTTCCAAGAGTTATTAGATAGTAAATTACATTTTGCTAGAGAGGGAAAAGACATAAAGTCTCTAAAATTCAGATTTTATCTATATAGGTAAATCAAATTGGTTGCTTGGACAGAAATGACTGGTAAAGGAATACCAAAATGTTATAAAGTTAATGAAATAATGGTCAAGTTTTTTTTTAATGTGTCTAACTTGTCTTCTTTAAACTGGTTTGATTGCCAAATCAGTTCTAACAGCTAAACTGTGTGTGAGTGTGTGTGAATGAGTGACAAGCCTCAATAACTCTGTGCTTCCTAGTTACAGTGCTGCCATAACAGTCCCCAGGGACTTCATTGTTTAAAAGAAAAAGAAACTAAACTTATAGAAAAACAATGAAAGATGTCTACAATTGTTATGCTGAAATGTAATTTTAATTTTTTTAAAATTTCCATCTCCCAGCTGCATGTTAAAACAATTTTTAACATTTTAAAAAAGTTTTGAGTTCTAGTTTCCATCCCTCCTTCCATCCCTCTTTGAGAAGGTAAGTAATCCTATATAGATTTACCTATACAGTAATGTAAAACATTTCCATATTAGTCACTTTGTACAAGAAGACTAAGGGAGAAAGAAAGAATGAAAGAAAGGAAGGGGGTAAGGAGGGAGGAAGAAAGGATGGAAGGAAGGAAGGAAGAAAAAGAAGGAGCATATTTCACTCTGTATTTGGACAGCATCAGTTCTTTCTCTGGAGGTGTATAGTATGCTTCATCATTAGTGTCAAAATGGCTACATATAAAACCTCAAAGAAAAGTGTAGTTTGGTCTCAGGCCCAAAAAGAACTCATGAAATAGCTTTTAAGGATTTTAAAAAGCAAATTAGAGAAGTAGAAGATAAAAATGGGAAAAGAAATGATAGTAATGAAGAGAATCATGAAAAAAGAGTCAACAACATGAAAAAAGATATCCTAAAATTCACAGAAGAAAATAACTCTTTAAAAAATAGAATTGGCCAATTGGAAAAGGAAATACAAATGTTTGCTGAGGAAAATAATTCCTTAAAAATTAGAATTGAGAAGTAGAAACAGATGACTCTATGAGACATAAAAATACAATAAAATCAGTAAAGGAAAAAAGAAGAGGAAAATATGAAATTTCTTGTTGGAAAAACAGCTGAACTGAAAAATGTGTTGAAATTTAATATCTCTTTCTAAAGCACATCACAAATATGTATTGTTCTGAATTGACTAGAAATGACATACTCTAGTCTTCCAATACTAACGATTTAGATGAAGAAGTATTTAAATTGCCCCAAGTGATTACAAAACCAGGAGCTATTAGTTTGAAAGCAAAAGGAAGGAAGTTGGAGAAAGGATCCATAACACTCTAGAAATTGAAAACAGATCATAATAGGAAACAGCATGGTATAGTGGAAAGAAATTAGACTACAAGTGAGGAAAACTTGCTTCTGCTCCTTTACCCAACTTCATTATGAATTAATTTCTTTTTTTCTTGAGTCTCTTATTTTTTTAAATTTTCTTAGCCTTCCTAAGATGAGCATTACTCATCTATAAAATGAAGATAGTTATGCCTTTTGTACCTACTATACAGAGCTGTTGTGTGGATCAAATGAATTTTAGGTGTCATTGACTGATAAATGTTAGTAAGTTGGCAAGACAGCATCCTGGGGATGAAAAAGAAAGCGGGACTGTAGAAAGGCTAAGGAAAAAAAAGACAGAAAAAAACAGGGCATAGGTCTAAAGAGTGAAGAAACTGGTGGAAAGGCAAAACAGCATGAAAACAGTAGAAAGAAGAGGACTATGAAAATGTAAATCTGTTTTACCCTGGATTACTTTCCCCTAGTTCAAGGGATGATAGATTTAGAGCTTGAATAGGCATTTGATGTCAAGTCCAACCCCCTCATTTTACAGATGAAGAAACTGAGGCCCAAAGAAGGTATGACTCACCCAGAAACACACAGCTAGTAAAGACCAAAGGCAGGATTAAAACCCAGGTCTTCCTGATTTGCAGTCCAGAATTCTATCCACTAATTCCACATCAGTGGTTAGTTGCAAATGAAAACTTTGAAGAAAAAAGAAAGGAAAAGAGCTAAAATCTTAAGGCAAAATGAGAGAATTCCATGTGGTAGAAGTAAGAAGAATGGGAAAAGGCAGAAAAAAAAACCTTGAAATTAAGCAGTTACTGATAGTTGATCCATAACGTCATCTATAAATGACCTAGGAGAACACAAAAAGAAGAAAGAAATAAAGAAAATTTATCCAGCAGGTTGTTTGTTTTCTAAAAATTTGCAGTGAACTAATATATTATATTTCAGTCATTTTATAGTTCCTTTATGAAAAAAGAGTATAATTAAGTAAAAAGAAATACAAAGTTCAATAAAAATATATCAGTGAATACATATACATATACAAATGAACACAATTCATTGTCTTTCATCTGTCGTTGAAGATGATTTATTTCATATATATGTGTACATAAATAACTTATTTTGTACTTATATGAAACCATTAAATTTTCCAGTAATTATTCTTATCATTTGTTATAGGCATCTATTAAAAAGTTTTAATTTTTAAGTTTTTTCACTTTTCTTTTACTGCCATATCCCTCCCATTGGCCCTACCCCACATTGAGCAAACAAAAATAAAAACATGATAAACGTAAACCTCAGTACAAACATACATAGCTAATGGCAAAACAGATTCTCACATCTGTATATTCCCACATGTCCAAAAATCAGTATTGTTTTTAAGTTCATAACCTCTGTGGCAGGAGATGAATTAAAGTTATGGCTTCATTCTTTTGGAGTTGTGATTTATCACCATTTCTCAGAATTCTAAAGTTTTTTTTTTCTAGTTCTGCTCACTTTGCCCTGTATCAGATAATAAATATCTTCTCAGACTCCTCTGAAAAGGTATGTTTCCTCATTTCATTATAGCACAATAATATTCCATTGCATTCATATAGAACAATATGTTCAGCCACTCCCCAACTGGAGGACATCTGTTTAGGTTCCAATTTTTGGCTACCATGAAAAGAGCTGAGATCAATATTTTTGGTGAAACAGGTCCTTCTTTTATTTCTTTGCCTTATTAGCCTAGTAGTAGTTGAACTGAGTCAAAGGATATGCCCAGCTTAACAACATTTAAGGCACCACATTGCCTTCCAGAATGGCTGGATCAATTCACAGCTCCACCCATAGTGTACCTGTTTTCCTGTAACACACCCAGTTTCATCTTCTGTAAGGTGAAATTTCAGTTTTTTAATTTGAATTTTTGTAATTTTAAATTATTTAGAGTATGTTTTCATATGGTTATTGATAGCTTGGAAATCTGCCCTTGAAAACTACCTCTTCCTTTCCTTTGACCATTAATCATCTGAGAAATGGCTCTTAGCTTTATGAACTTGCACTAGCTCATTATATATCTTGACTATGAGTCCTTTATCAGAGAAAGTTTCTACAATTTTTTCCATTTGCCTTTCCTTTTTTTATTATATTAGTTTTGCAAACACTTTTAAAATTTGATATCACAATTTTATTTTGTGACTTAGTCATAGATTCTTCTCTTATTCATAGATCTGAAAGATAAATTCTTCCTCTAATTTGCTTATGATGTTTTTCATATTTTACATATAGATTATGTATCCATTTAAATATTATCTTGCTTTATGATGTGAGGTGTTCACCGATATGTAGTCACTGCCAGAATGCTGTGCCACACATCTCTTTTTTTTAAACTAATACAAAATTGTTTTAATGATTACTGCTTTGTACTAGAATTGAAATCTAGTATAGATACATCCCTTTTCTTTTTACTTTTTTCATTATTGCTTAAGATTATTGACCTTTTGAGGGGCGGAGCCAAGATGGCGGAGTAGAAAGACTCACATTTGCTAGCTCTGAACCCACAGCCCATAGATTTCCTCTAAAAAGAACTCCTGACAAATTCTGGAAGAGTGGAAGCCACGCAGCAACACAGTGAAGGAGATTTCCGTTGCAGAGAGCCCTGAAAAGCTGATCCCAGGGGTCCATCGAGCCCCAGAGGGGAGCGGAGTCCTCCCCTCCCCCGCCCCGGCCGCACCGCACTGAGAGGAGCGAGCAGACCCCAGCAGG
>JAQQSK010016791.1:0-10326 GCA_028658325.1 Potorous gilbertii | reverse complement strand
TTGAACCTCTTTTGCCAATTGAGTTAACCTATTTTTCAAGGTGTTATTTTCTTCAGCATCTTTTTTGGGTCTCCTTTATCAAGGTATTGACCCATTTTTCATGCTTTTCTTGCATCTCTCTCATTTCTCTTCCCAGTTTTTCCTCCACCTGTCTAACTTGATTTTCAAAATCCTTTTTGAGCTCTTCCAAGTCCTAAGCCCATTGGATATCTATTTCCGATGTTTGGGATACAGAGGCCTTGACTCCTATGTCTTTACCTGATGGTAAGCATTGTCCTTCCTCGTCAGAGAGGAATGGTGCAATCATTTGTTCCCCAAGAGAATGACCTTCCATGGTCTTATTATTTTTCCCTTTTCTGGGCACTTTCCCAGCCAGTTACTTGACTTCTGAGAGTCCTCTCCACCCCCCGCCTAGGTCTGCCCAGCTAGTGCCTGTGGTCTGAGATTCAAATGCTGCTCCCCAGCCTCAGGGCTTTTGGCAGCAGGCCTGGCTGCTATTCAATGGGAGATTATCTGCTGGTGCTCAGGTGGGGACAGGGCCGCCTCCCAGGATCAGTTCCCTCGGGGGGTTTATGAAGAGACCTTTTGTAATGGAGCTGCTGTCGAGCTCCTGCCTGCTGTTGGAGCCTCTTGTCGCCTGCTGCCTCTGCTGCTGCCTCCCAAGGGGTCTGAGTCCCGGATACACCCCACTACCCTCTCAGCCCATCTCTCTCACTGACCTGTGAGTCTGTGGGTGGAGGGACCTTCGTGGCCACTGGAGATTCCGTCCCCGAAGCCTGCTTGGATCTGCTTGCTCCTCTCAGTGCCGCGCAGCGGGGCAGGGCAAGGAAGGGCTCCACTCCCAATCAGGGTGCGATGGACCTTTGGGATCAGTTTTTCAGGGCTCTCTGGAATGGAAATCTCCTTCACTGTGCTGCTGCGTGGCTTCCACTGTGCCAGAATTTGTTGGGAGTTCTTTTTAGAGGAAATCCATGGACTGTGGGTTCAGACCTAGCATATGTGAGTCTTTCTACTCTGCCATCTTGGCTCCACCCCTGGAAAAATTTATTTCTTTAGAGACATAAATTAACAAAATGTAAGCAAAAAGATAATTAGTAAACTGAGCACACGGTTCAAAAGAATATGGAAAATCAACAAATTAAACTCCCTAATTAAGTATAAATAAAAAAATTAAAAGGAAGTAAAAGAGAATATTGAAAATAAAAAGACTAGTGGATCTACAAGCGAAAGAGTTTTTTTATTAAAAAATTGTATTTTATTTTTTTCTCAGTTGCATGTCAAGGCAATTTTTTTGCATTTAGTTTTACAAGACTTTGAGTTTCAGTTTTTTTTCTCCCTCCCTCCCTTCTTCCTAAAGTGATAGGAAATTTGATATAGGCCATACACGTGCTTGCATGTAAAACATTTCCATATTAGTCACAGTTGTGAAAGGAGAAATAGATCAAGAGGGAAAAAATACAAAAAAGAATAAAGTAAGTGAAAAGAAATATGCTTCTATCTGCATTAAGAGTCCATTAATTGCTCATCTGAATGTGGATAGCATTTTCCCTCATGAGTCCTTTGTACTTGTCTTGGATCATTGTGAGAAGAACTGAGTCATTCATAGCTGAACATCACACAATGTGGCTGATACTGTGTAAAATCTTTTCCAGGTTCTGCTCATTTCACTTTGCAACAGATCATATATGTCTTTCTAGACATGTTCTCCTGTTTGTCCTATCTCTCCTTTCACCCTTTTCCTCCTTGACCATGGTTTGCTTCTGTCTGCTGCCTCTCCAGTCTTCTCTCTCTTCTCTCAATTCCCCTACCCTCATTTTTCTTAATCTTCTTCTGTCCTATTTTCCTATCCAGTAAAAGAGATTTCTATATTTAATTGAATCTGTAAGTTATTCTCTCTTTGAACAAATGTGGATGAGAGTTAGGTTTAAGTGATGCTCATTACCCACCATCCCATTTTCCCCTCCACAGTAATAGATTTTTTGCACCTTTTCATGTGAAATAATTTATCCCATTCTACCTCTCCCTTCCTTCTGTACCCATTGTATGCCAATTTCTCATCCCTCCATTATTTTTATGTCATTTCCTCAAATTCACCTGATACTGGTACCCTCTATCTATGTATATTCCTTCTAGCTGTGCTATTTGTGGTACAATTTTTCAGAATTATAAGTATCACCTTCCCATGTAGATACATAAACAGTTAAGCTTCATTGAATCTTCGGTGTTTTCTTTTCCCTTTTTATGCTTCTTGGGTCTTGAAATTTGAGGTAATTTTTTTTTGTTCAATTCGGGTATTCTTTTAATGAAAGTTTGAAATCCTTCTATTTTGCTGAATGATCATTTTTTTCCCTTGAGGCATTATGCTTAATATTTTCATATAGGTAATTCTTGGGTGTAGTCTTATAGTTCCTTTGCCTTCCAGAATATCATGCTCCATGACATCCAATCCTTTAATGTTATAGTTGCCAAGTCTTGTGAGATCCTGGTATTTTAATTGTTTCTTTCTAACCACCTGCAGTACTTTTCCTTTACCTGATAGTTCTGTAATTTGACAATAGTATTTTTTGGAGCTTTTATTTTAAAACCTCCCTCCTGATTGGTGGATTGGTGCCTGTTTTGTCCTCTGGTTCTAAGATGATTACTTGGAAGATGCCATCCAGATCCTCCTTTTTATTATGGCTTTCAGGTAGTTCAGTGATTCTGAAATTGTCTTCCTTGAATTGATTTTCCAGGTTAACTGTTTTTCCAACGAGACATTTATTTTCTTCTATTTTGTTCATTCCTTTCAATTTATTTATCTGGCCACTGGAGGCTGCCTGCTTTCCCAGGGCTATACTGAAGTATGTGGTAGTTCTCAGAACCAGAGGTTTCCTGTCCCTCGGCTATCCTGCAGCATGTAGGGAGCCCTGATGTTGATATTTGCCCACTTCATATTTGCCACACTGGAGCTCGGGATCTTCCATTGGTTTATCGAGGTAGGGGTTGCTGCTGGTCTACTGGAATGCTTCCATGTCCTAGATTGAGTTCTTTTCTCTGAGAGACAGATGTTTCTTGCTGGTCTTCAAATTATCTTGAGCTACAAGATTGTTCTACCCTATGTTTTGCTGGTTCTGATGTTCCAGATTTTGTTCTGGGGAGCTATTTTATAGTTGTTTGGAGATGAATATGGTAGAGTTATGGCAATTTACTACTTACTCTGCTGTCTTGTCTCCTAGAAGTCTGAAAAGAGTTATTTTTTAAAAGGTAAGCAAATATCCACCTCCAGAGAGAGAAGTGATGACCTCTGAGTACAAGTTGAAGCATATTGTTTTTTATATTCTTTTTCTTTTCTTTTTTGCAACATGGTTAATATAGAAATATATTTGCATGACTTCACATGTATAATTAGTATCATGTTGCTTGTCTTCTTAATGGACTGAGAGAGAGCTGGAGGGAGGAAGAACATTTGGAACTCAAAATAAGAAAAATTGTATGTTAAAGAATGAGAAAAAATTAGAATAAAGCAAAACATTTTTTAAGAAACAAACAAAACAATACATATATATACACATATGTATATACATGTATATGTGTGTCTGTATATATAAATACAGACACACATTCACTTATATGTATATACCAATGTTGGTTTTAGCAGATTGATGTTGAAACAAAATTCATTCCTGCTGCTATCAAGAGCACTTGTGGCCTACAAGAGCACAGTATTATTTACTCTGTCAGTTGTGGTTGCTTGACTGTTATTTTGTTTTGTTTTCTATAAATGAAAGGAGAAGGGGGATGGGTTGTTAGGAAGTGTTTATAGAACAAAAGACAAAATGCATCAATTAAACATTAGTAAAGGAAAGATCCAAAATGGGATAGGAATACATTTTTTTGATAGTACAGAGCTCACTGAAGCCAAGGTGCAAAAGAAATGTAAAGTGCCATGTTTTGAGGGAGTTCTGCCAGCTAATACAAATTCCACACCATGTGGGTAGTCAGTAAATACAGTATTTGTTGGCTGACCTGGCAAGTTCTCTTGGCATGGGTGTCTATGGAACAAAACTTCATCCAAATCTTGGCAAAGCAGTCTTTCTCTCTTCAGGAAAACCAGATCTCCATGAGGGCCATCTCCATTTGGGCTAGCTAATTAAATCTACTGTTGGAGTGAATCAAAAGTAGATTGAATTGTAGCCTTGGGGTGTTGAATTGACAATTAAAGATAATTCCTGGTCTAGTACAAACTATACCTAGGCCTGCAAAGAATGCTTTGGTAGTTTTAACAGTGTTTTAAAAACAGAAACATTTTACTAATATTTTGGGACTGTGCATTTCCTACTTTGTAAGGATTTCTCAGAAATGGGAAATTCAGACTCATCATATATGTTGAAAAAATTTTTATTCTTGCCACAGAGGAGAAGAGGAGAGAGGGGGACAGAGGGAAGGAGGGAGGGAAGGAGGGAGACAGAGAGAGAAAGAGAGAGAGACAGAGACAGAGAGACAGACAGAGAGATAAAGAGAGAGAGAGAGGGAGAGAAAGAGAGACATGAAGAGACACAGAGAGACAGAGACAAAGAAAGGCTGCGGCTCTACAGGTATAGATAAGAAAGTAGTGGAGGAAGGGAGAAAGAGAAAAACAGATAGAAAAGAGAGAGATTAATTGCTACTCAGAGCCAACATTTCACTTTTTTTTTTACTACAATTTAAAAGTAAGGAAATCTCTTGTTTAAAGGTTTGAAAGGAAAAAAGAAATGAAAATCCACCCATAATATTCACTTTTTCTTTCATAAATACTTCTTCTCCTTCAATGATTCACAGAGTTAAAGAACTAGCTTCATCTGTCTTGAACTCTTTCTCTTCATTTTTCTCCACCTCCTTTTCCTCTTCCTTATTAGGAGGTCAATAACATTGATACTTTGGAATCATGGTTGATCATTGTGTTTATTAGAGTTCTTTAGAGTTTCAAAGTTGATCAATTCTGTACCAAAATCTCATATGAATGAAATGCATCTAATACCCTATTTCCCCACCCCTTTCTCTGTCTTTGTGTATTCTTCTTAAGAACTGTGCCCTCTCCCATTGTCTATTTTTTTTTAACAGTTCATTTTTATAGGTGTAGCTTTGGTTATATTTTAAAACATTTTAGTCAGCTAACAAGCATTTATTAAGTGCTGATGGCCTGGCCACATTGTTAGAATGGCAAATACATTTATCTATCTATCTATCTATCTACCTATGTCTATATCTATATATATAATTTATTTATTATTTAGATATATTTATCTAAAAGAATTTAAAAATTTGTTTATTTGTAGTTTTCAACATTCACTTCCATAAGTTTTAAATGTTCTCCCCCATCTCCCCTTCCCAAAGATGGCATGCAATATGATATGGCTCTACACATACATTCCTATTAAACACATTTTCATGTTAGTCATGTTACATAGAAAAGAATCATAACAAATGGGAGAGAATATGACAAAGAAAAAACAAAACAAAGAAAGAAAATAGTCTTCTTTGCTCTGCATTCCAACTCCATCGTTCTTCCTCTGGATGTGGATGGCATTTACCACCATAAGTTCTTTGGAATTGTTTTAGGCCCTTGTATTTCTGAGAAGGGCTAAGTCTATCAAAATTAGTCATTGCACACTGTGGCTATTTCTATGAACAGTGTCCTCCTGGTTCTGCTCTTTTCACTCAGCATCAGTTCATATAAATCTTTCCAGGATTTTCTGAAGTTCACCTGTTCATCATTTCTTATAGCACAATAGTATTCCATTACATTCATATGCCCCAGGTTGTTCAGTCATTCCCCAGCTGAAGGGCATCCAATAAATTTCCAGTTCTTGGCCACCAAGATAAGAGCTGCTATAAATATTTTTGTACATATGACTCCTAAAGACTCCTTTATGGAAAACTCACATAAGGCAAGAACTCACACTGGAATCAGAAGGAGGAATACAAGGACACTCTTAAAATTTCTATGAAGAGCTTTGGATTTGATTGGGAGACCTGGGAGACACTGGCACAGGACTTCCCATCATGGTGTGTCTACATCACAAGAAGATACTGTACTCTGAGTAAAGCAGAAATACAGTAGCTCAAAAGAAATGTTAGATAAGCAAATTTAGTTGTATCTTTACTCCAAATGTTCATATGAACTGCTTGTGTCTGACCAATGATTGGGTCTTCTGAGTTTTTATTGATCTGATCAGTCAAAGTCTGGCACTCTGTACCTTGATCTGGACATGCCAATTTGGTCCTCTTTGACAATGACCAACCCATTGGTAAACCCAGTAGTAAACTCTGGGAATACAAAGAAAGGTAAAAGATAGTCTGTTTTTATTTCAAATTCTGTTTCAGTTTTAAAATTTGAGGATTTTTAAGTTCCAAAATCAATTTTTGAAGGATGCATTAGAGTCTGATTAAGATGTGTATTTCATATAAGCTTTGCTGAACTTCTTCAGATCTGGTTTTGGTATATGGCTTTAAATGAAAAAAGGAATATTTTTCAAATTTCAGAGACAATTTTCATTTTAAATTTCCTTTTTCCAATCCTAACTACGCTAGTCTTTGCACAGTCTTCCCCATGTAAAGCACATTTTCTTCATTCAAAAAAATCTATTTTGCAGCTACTTTTATACTGACCTTTTCTCTGTTTCTCCAACATCGAGAATTCCATGATCTACCATAAAAATCTTAATAACAACCTTTCCAACTGTCAGATTCCTTTGGAGGTCTTTGCTTCTTTTCTGAATTTTACTTAGGATGATTCAGAATAATAGTTTTCCTTTCTCATTCTTGACATGGTTTTCATTTTTCAACCTCACTTTCTTTTATGCTACTTATCTAATTTGATTGAAGGTTTGAATGGTTTTTGAAACTACACCAAAAGTTGTTGCAATATCTCTAACAATCACTGAAGTGTGCTCTTTAAGAGGTATGATTTTCTTTGGCTCTTCTCTTTGTAGTAATATTAAAAAAACCAATAGAATTAAAAATACAACAAAATGAGTAAAGAAATATGCCTATATGACATAAAATTCATTCCTCCTATGACAGAGAATTTACTCACTCAATCCAAATTCCTCTCTCAAGGTCAGATTTTCTGAGTCAGTCTACTTTCTGTAGAAGCAAGCATGAGCATGTGGGCGTGCGCGCGCGCACACACACACACACACACACACACACACACACACAAGCACTGCTGGCACAAAGTGAAAATCCATTCAAATTAACTGTCCTAAGAAGACCACTTACCATTAGAAACAGATTTTTTCTTGAGACTTCTCCACTTCAAAAATTAGCCAACTTTAAGTGACTAAAAATATTTATCTATTATATAAATAGAAATTTTCTTGACCTATTAAATTAATGATTTAAGATGGATTGAGTCTGTTCTTATTAGTGAATAAAGACTAAGTTGATTACCTTTGGGAGACATTTTAAATCATCTTGGTCTCAAAATAAAGTTGATCACACAATTGGAGACATTTAAATCATTTAGACTTAAAAAGTACATTCAAAATCCTGGGGGGGGAAGATGATTTATGAGAAAAAGATAATGTACTTATGAAAGAATTTACTTCCTTTTCACTGTGGGAATCAACACTGGTAGATAACATGACTGGAAGAAAAGAAATAACTAATATAAACACTGGTAAAAAACAATATGCACAAGGATTTCATTATTATAAAGGACTACTAAAAAGCAGCTGGACTCTGATTAAAAACACCAATCAATATTGTTTTCAGAGAACATATGATAAAATCCAATTCTTTCTTTTTGCTAGAGAGTTGGAGAAGTAGCTCCTAATGTTGTATATCCCAGCAGATGTGATCATGCTTGGCTTATTGCACTTAACTGTTTTTCTTACTAACAAAGGGTGTGTGTGTGTGTGTGTGTGTGTGTGTGTGTGTGTGTGTGTTGGGGATGAGGTACCGAGTTATGCATTGGGAAGCCCATGTCATGAAAAAAAAACAAAATCTATGAAAGTGAAATAAAAAAAAGCTATTAGAAGAATCATATAGACCAATCTCTCAGGCATTCATTAAGAGGTATTTAATATTAGATTAATTGGAATAAATTTCTAATAATTATGTTGATTGATTTCAGAAGCCAGAGAAGCATACATTGAAACTATCATCTGTAAAATGTTTGGAAATAATGCTGTTAAATGCCTTATACATTTTGAGAGGTATTGTCTCAGGATAAACTCCTTTTAAAATTTCAATTTTGTAAAGCTCTGAAATCTTTCTCATGTGTAGTTCTTTTTTTGCTCACAGTTACCATGTTTTATAATTGGGCAGTTGATTTAAAAAAAAAATCTAAGTGTGGATATTTACATTTATGTCTATTAAATATCATTGTAGTGGTTGCAGATCTCTTCCACAAGGCTTTGTAAAGTTCCAGTGCTTAATGAAACTAACATGGTATCATAATGAAATAGAGGAATTGGGATAATCTAGGAACTGTATGGACACTAGTATAAACTACTTTTCACACAAATAAAGTTAGATCTAAATAATTGGAAAAATATCAGTTGATCATTGGTAGGCTAAACTAATATTGTAAAAAATGACAATTCTACCCAAACTAATATACTTAATGCCATACCAATCAAACACCAGAAAATTATTTTACAGAGCTAGAAAAAAAATGATAAGAAATTTCATCTGGGAGAACAAAAGGTCCAGAATATCAAGGGAATTAATGAAAAGAAATATAAGGGAAGGAGGCCTACCCATGTGATATTTCATACTGTTTGGTAAAGCAGCAATCATAAAAACTAAATGGTACTGGCTAAGAAACAGAGTGGTGAATCAGTGGAATAAGTTAAGTATGCAAGACACACTAGTCAATGACTATAGTGATCTACTGTTTGATAAACTACAGGATTCCAGCTTCCAGGATAAGAACTCACTCCTGGGAAAACTGGAAAATAGCATGGCAGAAACTAGGCACAGACCAACATCTTATACTATATGACAAGATAAGGTCTGAATGGTTGTATGAGTTAGACACAAAGGATGATACTACAAACAAACTAGGGGAGCAAGGAATAGTTTACCTGTTAGATCTATGGAGAAGGGAAGAATTTATGACCAAGTAAGAGATAGAGAACATTATGAAATGAAAAATGGATCATTTTGATTACATTAAATTAAAAAGGTTTTGCACAAAGCCAATGCAACCAAAATTAGAAGGGAAGCAGAAAGCTGGAAGAGAAATTTTATAGCCAGTATCACTAATAAAGGCCTCACTTCTAAAATATATAGAGAATTGAGTCGAGTTTATAAGAATACAGTCCATTCCCCAATTGAAAAATGGTCAAAAGATACGAACAGGTAATTTTCAGAGAAAGAAATGAAAGTTATCTATAGTCAAATGAAAAAAAATGTTCTGTGTCACTATTGGTTAGAGAAATGCAAATCAAAACAACTCTGAGGTATCAGCTCACACCTTTCAGATTGGCTAATATGATGAAAAAAAGAAAATGATAAATGTTGGAGAAAATGTGGGAAAATTGGAACACTAATGCATTGTTGGTGCAATTGTGAACTGATCTAGAAATTCTGAAGAGTAATTTGGAACTATGCCCAAAGGACTATAAAATTGTGCATACCCTTTGATATAACAATCTCACTACTAAGGCTGTATCTCAAAGAGATCATAAAAAAGGAAAAAGTACCCATATGTACAAAACTATTTATAGTAGCTCTTAATGATTGCAAAGAACTGGAAATCAAAGGGATGTCCATCAAATGAGGAATAGCTGAACAAATTGTGGTATATGGATGTAATGGAATACTAGTGTGCTAATAGAAATGATGAGCAGACAGATCTCAGAAAAACTTGGAAAGACTTTCATGAACTGAGGCTGAGTGAAATGACAGGACCAGGAGAATATTGTCCACAATAACAGCAACATTGTATGATGGCCAACTTTGATAGATTTATCTCTTTTCAGCAATACAATGATCTAAGGCAATTCAAAAACTCTCATGATGGAAAATGCTATCTACATCCAGAGAAGGAATCACAGAATCTGCATGCATATCTAACAATTTTCTCTCTTCTTTTCTCTCATGATTTTCTCCTTTTGTTATTCTTTTTTCACAACATGACTAATGTGTAAATATTTTTAATATGATTGTACATGGATAACCTACATCAGATTTCATGCTATCTTGGTGGGAGGAGGGGAGGGAGGGAGAAAAAAATGGGAACTCAAAATCTTAAAAAGGTGAATGTTGAAAAAAAATCATTTTTTAAAAAATAAATTTATTTAACTTTTTACATTCATTTTCACAAGATTTTGGGTTCCAAAATTTTCTCCCCATTTG
>JAQQSK010016790.1:0-10326 GCA_028658325.1 Potorous gilbertii | reverse complement strand
TAAGCAGACCTCTTCGTTGTCAGAGAGGAATGGGGGAATCATCTTCTGAAGAAAATAACCTTCTATGGTCTTAGTTTTTTTCCCTTTTCTGGGCATTTTCCCAGCCAGTTACTTGACTTCTGAGAGTCCTCTCCATCCCCTGGCCTAGATCCGCCCAGCTAGTGCTTGGGGTCTGAGATTCAAATGCTCCCAGACAGTTACTTGACTTCTGAGAGTCCTCTCCACCCCAGCCTAGGTCCACCCAGCTAGTGCTTGGGGTCTGAGATTCAAATGCTGCTCCCCAGCCTCAGGGCTTTTGGCCTGACTGCTCTTCAATGGGAACTCAGGTTGGGGCAGGGTCGCCTCCCAGGCTCAGTTCCTCAGGGGCTTTATGCAGACACCTTTTGTAATGGAGCTGCTGCCGAGCTCCTGCCTGCTCTGTGGGCCTCTGGCCACGCTGCCTCTGCCGTGGACGCCGCCTCCCGGAGATACCCCGCTCCCCTCTCAGCCCATGTCTCTCACTGACCTGTGAGTCTGTGGATGGTGGGACCTTCGCGGCCGCCGGAGATTACGGTCCCGGAAGCCTGCTTGGGTCTGCAAGCCTGCTTGGGTCTGCTCGCTCCTCTCAGTGCCACGTGGCCGGGGCGGGGGAGGGGAGGGCTCGGCAGGGCTCAGCTCCCATCCGGGGTACCTTTGCGGTCGGTTTTTCAGGGCTCTCTGCAACAGAAATCTCCTTCTCTGTGTTTCTGCGCGGCTTCCACTGTTCCAGAATTTGTCAGGAGTTCTTTTTAGAGGAAATCCATGGGCTGTGGGTTCGGGGCTAGCAAATGTGAGTCTTTCTACTCCGCCATCTTGGCTCCACCCCCCCCCCATTGCCTAGCTTCTTGAGACAGATTCTCAGTCAGAACCCCAGTCTCTAGTTTCCCGCCAGCGTCTCCTATTAACGTGCCATTTTCCAACCAGCTTGGTCTCCCTTCTACTCTCTTAAAATTACTCTGAGAATTCATATAAACTGGAGTAGATGTTAATACCATTACGCCCGTTTTTAGTCATGACACTCGCTCCACCAAAGTAGATGCCAGCATAGTCATACATGCCTTTAACAACTAGGGGCAGTTAAGTGGTGCAGTGAACAGAGAACTAGACCTACACTCAGGAAGATCTGGCTTCAAAAACAGACTCAGACACTGACTAGCTGTGTGACCCTGGGCAAGTCACTTAACCCCCATTTGCCTCAGTTTCCTCATCTGTAAAATGATATGGAGAAGGAAATGGCAAAGTACTCCAGTTTCTTTGCCAAAAAAAAAAACCCCAAATGAGGTCACAAAAAAATCAGATACGACCAAGACAACTTACAACAACATAACAACTACCATAATTTCAGTGCGAGCTGGAAGAGATGTGGAATAAGGAGAGCATCCATGCAAGGGAGAACATACAGGAAAAGTATATTTCACTCTAGAAAAAGTTACTGGTGCTTGAAATTTACAAACCTTCACCAAGATGTAAACACTAAGTAAGAAACTTAGGAGGGCAGGATAGACTCAAACAGATTGAAAAAATACAGTAAATTGTAAAAAGAAAGAGGACAGCCTTGCAAAAGATTCTGCTTATTTGTACAGAAATGCCTGGCAATGAGAGGTTCATATTTATCCAACCCAGTTGTTCCAGTAACTCTGCTACATCTTCTCACACTTGCATGAGATTTCCAAACTGTCAATATGATGCATATGAGATAAAGAGTACTCTGGCCAATGACTTTTATTCACTAGCTATTTGCTGAGCTGGAAAGGTCTGACCAAGATCAAGAGCCAATGCAAGAGCTTCTTGCTAAAGGCTGAGTGTGCTCCAGGATAGCTAACGAATGCAAGATCCCAGGACATGCCCTCAGCATTAAAAGAAACAATGGCCCGATCGATACCAGGAACTGGGAATAGGTCTCATTCCTTCAGTTGAATGAAATTCCCAACGTTTACTTTTTGAGCTAGCTTACAGAACACTGATAGATCAGCGTACCCGAGATATGCTTTTTTTTTTTTTAACAGATGGGGAAACTGAGTGTGGTTCTCAAAGTCTGAATGACCTGCCAAGATCAAAGCGTTCACAAGTGTTTGAGATGAGATTCAAACCCAGTTTCCTTGGCCTCAAGGCCAGGATTCCTTGCTGCCTTGCTTGCATGAATTAAAAGTATTGCACCCCATAGGATGCTAGAGAAGGAAAGAGGAAGACAAACGCATGGGCCCTCGACTGCATTTCAGACATCAAGCTTTTAATGGAAAGAATTATTTCAATGTTTTTCAAAATGTGGAGAGAATATAACTCCCCATTTTTTGGAGTGCTAAGCAGTAACATGATGATAAGAAGTATCCTATTCCATCACTACGTCAGGGATCTGCAAACTAATAGCCTACTGTCAGCCACATCTGACCTATGACCTGTTTTTGTATGGCTGTGAGCTAAAAAGGGGTTTTTACATTTTTAAATAAAATTTTGTTATATTTAAATATGTAAAAAACCCTTCAAATCATAGTTTGTCAACCCTTGAGCTAATCATGACTAGAAACATTTAATAGTACCAAATCCATAAGAGTCTTATAAAACACTCTTACCTCCTAAGTCTTTACAGAAGTAGAGAGAACGATTTTCTTGATTATGACATACTTTCCCATTACATAAGGAGCAGCTAGGTGGAGCATTGGATAGAGCACCAGGCCTGGAATCTGGAAGATCTGAGTTCAAATCTGGTCTCAGACCCTTACTAGTTCTGTGACCCTGGGCAAGTCATTTAACCCCTATTTGCCTCAATTCCTAATCTGTAAAATGGGGACACACCGGAGAAGGAAATGGCAAACTACTTCAGTATCTTTCCCAAGAAAACGCCATAGACAAGTGCATGAGTTCATGAAGAATCAGAAACAACACCCACTATATACCCCTCAGTGAGGGCTAGAGCAAATAGGACAAAGATCTTTACTCAGAGAAGAGGAAATTTCAGGCAACAGATAAAAAGGTATTAAAGATAAAGAGGTATAAAAAAAATTCTGCAAGCAGACTTCAGAAAAAACCTGGAAAGACTTATATGAATTGATTGTACACAGTTACAGCCACAATATGCAATGACTAACTTTGACAAATATGACTCTTCTCAGCAATGCAAGGTCCTAAGGCAGCTCCAAAAGACTCATGATAAAAAATGCTGTCCACATTCAGAGAAAGAATTATGAAGTCTGAATGCAGATTGAGGCATACTATTTGCTTTCTCTCTTTTTTGTTTTGTTTCTTCTTTCTCATAGTTCATTCCATTAATTCTAATTCTTCTTTGCAACATGACTAATGTGAAAATGTTTTAATGTGAATGTATATATAGAGAGTCCATATCAAATTGCACACCCTCTTGAGTAAGGAGGAGGGGAGGGAGAGGAAGAAAATTTGGAACTCAAAAACTTGTGGAACTGAATGTTGTAAACTAAAAATAAATAAATAATTTTTTAAAAAAATTTCTAGGCTCTAGAATCGGAGAAGAGAATAAGGGTAGGTAACACAGGAAGCTAATTATGGCACAAAAGAAAGGAGCCTAGACAGGGGATACTTACAGACATACTTTTTTTGCGATCTACATTTCTCACTTGTTTTTCCTTGTGTTCAGAAAGAAAAAGTGAATGAAGAATACTTATTGATGGATAGATAACCTGGATGGCTCCTTCATCGACATGTTTCTTCAGTAGGTATAACAAATGCACATTTAGGTGCACAATGTGTAAATACACATGAGGTGGGTCCAGAACTGAACAGAAGATGAAGATTAGGTTGAATTGCCTTTAGAAGTTCCAACATTTTTTTAATGACTGCAAACTTTTTCTTGAAACAAAGGCCCATCTTTTTAATACCAACATGGCTGAGAACAATAGAATACTACCACATTCAAAGAAATGACACAAGTCAGATTATATCACAAACAAAGAATAATGCAGGAGGAGAAGTGTAAAGAGTGCTATTGAAGAAAGGGTAAAAGATGGACAGTTTGCAGGATCCCCTGGCATCCTCCCAATGTTATGATCCTTTAAGGAAGGCGATCAGCATATTGAAGGGACCCACTGTGGCGACCATCTGAGAAGAATTTGAGAAGAGAGTCTCCCCAGATGAGCAGGAATGGAAGAGTTAGGATCTGCATTACTAAAGGAGATACCTACATTGACAAGACTCCAGAATCACTAGTGTAAAAACGTCACATTCTTCACTGTATGCAGGTATTTACTTTGTGATAATGTAATACACATTAGTTGCAATAGAAGTTCAGATCCTTTGATGGGTAGTAAGCTAGGGAGAATCAGCAATTTTCAAGTTTCAAGATCAAGGGGGGTCAACTTTTAAATCTCTCCTAGCCCAGTATGACTATTCCCAGTGCTTTCTACTAGAATGATAATTAACTCCCGAATATTTGTATAACCTTCCTGGGCCATCTCCAGCCATCCTGATGAATATCAGGCCACTGGACCCAGATGGCTCAGGAGAAGAAGGTGAGGTTGGTGACCTTGCACAGCCCTCCCTCACTCAAATCAAAGTCAAGTGCAAGTCATGTCATCATCTTGATGCCATGGTCCCCTTTGAGAATGAAGGACAAACATGTTATTAAAAAAGTATATTCCACTGTGAAATCTCAGAACCAAAATGCAAACATGGCCTTAAAAGAAGCAGCTTAATCAAGGAAGAGTATCTCTAGAATCTTCAGGGAGCCACAATCCGGTCATAACAAGCCAAGACTAATTTTTAAAATTTTTGAACATATATATTATGGGACAAAAGTTAAAATCTTGCAAAAATCAAAACATTGCAAATAGCATTGTATGCTGTCATTTAGAATTCCATCATAAAATAGAAGTAGCTTACTTTATATTTTGCAAATATAAGTACATTTTAAGTTTTGCAAGGTGTTTTACATACATCAGCTCATTAGAGAGAAAAATATTAAACCAATTGCCATTTCATTGTTTGCTGTTTGCCATGCAATGCCAGCTATTACAAAGAAATCAAAGGTACACCAGACTCCAAATGACTTCATCCTGATATTGTCATAACAGATACCAGGGATTAAACCAATCATCCTATCATTTTGCAAGTTGCTCTTTTTAAAAAAAAAAATCACTAAATTTGATACTTTCATAGGTTTCTTTCTCTATCTCTATAAATCTATCAAGAAAAAAAATGATGCTACAGTTCTTCAGCCAGGTCCTTATATAACCTAATAGTAAGCAGTATGTTCACTTTTTTTTCTTTCCAGAAATTATCATTTATAATCTCCTTTTCCTAAATCCTCTTATTTTCCCTTTCCTTTCTCCTTTGTCATGCTTTTCTCTTCTCATTACTCTTTTTAAAATTCTCTCTCCCTTTCTTATCATCTCATCATTTTCTTCTGGTTTTCCCTGCTTCCTTTAGAAAATTCTGAATAACTCATTCTTCCATATTATATTTATTCCTGTCTAATCTGATAGTTTTTTCCTTTTCCAACTGTCCATTTTTGTTTATTATGCTTGCATTTTGTGCTACCCAATATTTTGCTTCCTTTTCATCCCTCTGTTAAAAAAATAAGTATAATTACAGTCAGATAATACAAAACAAGGGGTTTCCCAGAGTCCCTAACAATGAGAGAAGTATGGAACTGAATGCCTATCACCATTTTGCCCAGAGTTGTATGTGCTAGGTGAGAGTAAGCCAGGAGTAGATAAGTGTAGGTACACAGAGAGATACATGTGTATAAAAGTGCCTGGGGGAAAGAGCTCTTTGACTTCTAGGTAGACAAACATGTCTCATTCTTCCACCACAAAATGGGAAATGGAATACCTGAGTAAGAGTAGGGAACAGTTTCGGAGGTTCAAAGCTGAAGGGCAACTTGAGAAATTATCTTTTTCTAGCCACCAATTATCTAAGGCAGAGGTTAGTCAAATGCAGCATAAGTGACACACAATACTCCCAAGTATGGGAAAGTATTTAATAAACTTGATTTTTAAAATATAATAAAACACAGATAAAATTGTTTTAAAATTAAGTCAGTATGTAGCCCACAGAGATCCTTCTATATAATTTAGTGACACCCTACCCCAGTTCTATTTGAGTTATACGCCACTAATCAAGACATATAACTGCGTGCTCTTTTCTGGAAAATCAACTTTTGATATATATAATTCTCAGGAAAATCTTCTTGAAATACATTTTCACCATGTTGATTTCCTTTTACATAAATGATAAAGTCTAAGTGCCTTGGATTGACATTCCAGGTCACCCGTGGGTGTGGGATCTTGCCCCAGTTTCTAACTATTCACCTACTGGAACCCTCCAAACACATCAACAACTGACAAAATGATCTGCCTGCAACCTTCCAAATATATCTTTTGATTTTTTTTTTTACACTTAACTACCCTACCTATCTTAAAGGTTTCAATTTAGACTTCACGAATTTTTCCCTGATCATTCTGGCCTGAATTGATTTCTTCCTCCTTGGAACTACATCATTTTTGGTCCATATTACTCACTAGACATTCAATCAAGTAATCAAAAAGCATTTATTAAACGTCCATTATGTGTCGGGGACTGAGATGCAGGGAATATAAAGACTTTTTTAAAAAGCCCCTTTCCTCAAGACTTTTGCATTCTAAACAGATTAAAGCATACTCTTTTCACTTTTTTGCGTGTGGTTTTGGGGGGTTTTTTTGGTTTGTATTTTCTGTCACAACATGACTAATATGGAAATATGTTTTGCATGATTGCACATGTGTATAACATGTATCAAATTACCGTCTCAGGGAGGAGGAGGGATAGAGAATTTGGAACTCAAAATTTTTAAAAATAAATGTTAATTGTTTTTACATGCAATTGGGAAAAAAATATTTTCAAAAAGACTTTTATATTCTACTGGGGAAAAGATAGCAAATTCATATATATATATATATATATATATATATATATATATATATATATATATATGCACACAGAAGATATATGTGTATAAGTAAATAAAATAAATACAAGGTAATTTTAAGGGAAGGTACTAACATCTGCAGGGATGAGGAAAAATTTTATGTAAGAAGATTGTCTGTGAGCTGAATTTTGAAGGAAACAAGAATTTCTAAGATGCAAAAGCAAGGTAGGAGTGCATTCAGGCGCTGAGGACACCAACGTAAAACCACAGGGAAAGGATCTGGATTTTCTTGTGCACAGAACAGAAAGTAAAACACCATGATTAGATTGCAGAGAAAGTGAAGGAGAGTAGCAGAAGAAGCCTGGAAAAGCAAATTGAGAGCAGATTGTGAGAAGCTTTAAATGACAAATAAAACATCTTATTGTTATCCTAAAGGCAATAGGGAACTATGGGGGTTTACCGAGTAGGGAAGAGACACATTCACAAAGGCAGTTTAATAATGAAAGTTTTATATGATATATTTTTACCTAATTGTCCAGATTGGTAGGTAACTGGCTTCAGAGCAAGGATTTTATTCTAATACTTGTTTATGCCTCCCAGAGCAGGCAGAGTACCCTTATACGTGTTTTCCATTGTTGTTCAGCCATTTTTCAGTCACGTCCAACTCTCTGTGACCCTATTTGGGGTTTTCTTGGCAAAGGTACTAGAATGGTTTGCTATTTTCTTATCCAGTTCGTTTTTTAGATAATAGGGTAAAACGATTTGCCCAAGTCATGTAAGTAAGTGTCTGAGGCCAGATTTGAACTCAGAAAAATGAATCTTCCTGATGTCAAGGTCAACGCTGTACCTGTTGTAGTACCTGGTGGTTAATTTGTCTCCCAGCAACAGCGCACGGCTAGTTAATTAATCCCCTTTATAAGGAACACGCTTTTGAGCTCTTAACAATAATGATCTTCCAGATACAGAAAAGCCGCCCGAGAAAGTTAACAATCATGGAAACTACGGAACAAGACGCGCGGAGACAAGGACAAGGACAAGGGGCCGACAGCTTGACCAGCAGGAGCAAAAATCACTCCCTGCACTCTATGACGTAAATATTATAATAATTATGGAATACATACAATAGTTCACACCGTTGGGCGAGCTAGTCATACCCGGGGTCAGAAGATGTCACGTAGCAGAGATGGCACAGAAAGGTGATAGATGGGCAGTTAAACAGAGAGGTGAGTCCACGAAACACAGAGATCTTATTTATTATAATTGTGAAGTGTGGCTTACAGCTAGAAAAGGATGAGCCAGTCATGTGGCAAGGTAATTGATGAACAGCTTACAACCTCCAATTATATCCATGCAACATCAAGGGAACTAGAGGAACTCTTCCAGAACATCAAATAAAACTGATGTCATAGATAAGGCCATGAACAAAGGTCATACAAATTAGCCTATCGATGTATAGACAGCAAACAGATTAAATCACTGCAGAGAGTAACCACACTGAGGAAAATATAAATTGATCACAGTATAAAATTTATTTATGGTTTTTGATGGCACACACTGTATTGTCTTTGTATTCCCCAATACCTAAATATATCACTTTTCATACTATAGGTGTTGAATAAATGTTCGATTCAATTCAACTCTGCATTTATTAAGTGCCTGCTCTGTATTAGGTGCTAGAGATAAGACCCCAAAGTTTTTTAAAGAAAAAAAAAAAGTCTCTACTCTCAAGAAATTTACATGTGTTGAATTGAAAATCTATTAAAAAGAAAGAAGAAGTGACCATACTGATAAGTTCACAGATCATCCAACAATATTGCAGTTATATCTTGAAAATGGTAGCACTCAGGATTGAAGTTTTAAGTCTCTCACTTACTGACCCTGTGGTATACAACCTGACCTGGGAGTTTCAGGTGGTTTATGCGTAAAATGAGGATGTTATTTGCACTATTCACCTCATAGGACATTTAATGGATTAAATGAGATAATATAATATACATAACCTGTATATGCTAAGGTCATGTGTGCATATCACTGCTGGTGAGAAACAGACTTCTATCAGTCTTCTAATCAATATATTTGTATTTTTTTAAATTGTCATTTTTGATATATTGATCCTTCTTGCTGATTTCTTTATTTTTTTTTCTTTAAAAATTATTGTTTATGGCTCACTAGGAGAAGGGAAGGTCATACAGGGAAATTTTGACATTATGAAAAAGTAAAATAATAAAAATTTATTTTGAAAGAATTCCTACATGTTCCTATTGCCCTTTGAGCATTGTTCTGGTCTCTAAACTGATGGCATTTTTTCACATTTATCTTTTCCCTCATAATCTGGGTATAGTTCTATTTTGTAGGTCATTCTTATTTATGTTTATGGTGTAGTTAAACTTACTAATTTTAATATTAATCTGGATTTAGAAGCAGTTTCTATGTTTGCATGGCCAAAAAACACTGCTGAAATCCAGTTACGACAATACCATCAGAATATATAACAAATAGATTTCTAATACCAGGTCAGAAACCCACTTATTTTAAGCAATACTTGGTAAAACACCATTTCATTATAACCAAACAATTTAGGCTGTTCTCCAGAATTTGCTATTATGAAATCTGACATTCAGGTCATGGAGAATTTAGTCCATAAGCAAAGTTAAGTAATTTCTACTATAATCATGCCAGATTGTTGAAATGTTGAAAATGTTGAAAAATTTACAATATATTATATATTATTCTATATATTGATACATATATAAATTCCATATATTTCTATATATATAAATTTTATATATTTCTATATATAAAAATTTACAATATATTATATATTATTCTACATATTTACATATATATATATATTTCGGTAAATATTTGACTAATAAGAAAAAGAAGCAGAATCTTTAAGCAAGAAATTCATCTATCGAGGCGGAGCCAAGATGGCGGAGTAGAAAGACTCACATTTGCTAGCTCCGAATCCACAGCCCATAGATTTCCTGTAAAAAGAACTCCTGACAAATTATGGAACAGTGGAAGCCACGTAGCAACACAGTGAAGGAGATCTCCGTTGCAGAGAGCCCTGAAAAACCGACCGCAAAGGTACCCTGGACAGGAGCGGAGCCCTGCCCTGTGGAGTCCTCCCTTCCTCCACCCCGGCCACACGGCACTGAGAGGAGCAAGCAGAGCCCAGCAGGCATCAGGGACCTGAATCTCCGGGCGGCCACGAAGGTCCCTCCACCCACAGACGCACAGGTCAGTGAGAGAGACGGGCTGAGAGGGGAGCGGTGTATCTCTGGGACTCGGACCCCCTCGGGAGGTGGCGGCAGCGTGGCCAGAGGCCCCCAGAGCAGGCAGGAGCTCCACCCCAGCTCTATTACAAAAGATCTCTGCATAAACCCCCTGAGGGAACTGAGCCTGAGAGGCGGCCCTGCCCCCACCTGAGA
>JAQQSK010016789.1:0-10326 GCA_028658325.1 Potorous gilbertii | reverse complement strand
GCTCAGGTGGGGGCAGGGCCACCTCCCAGGCTCAGTTCCCTCAGGGGGTTTATGCAGAGACCTTCTGTATTGGAGCTACTGCTGAGCTCTGGCCTCCTCCTGGAGCCTCTGGCCACCTGCTGCCTCTGCTGCTGCCTCTGCCGCTGCCTCCCAAGGAGGCCTGAGTCCCAGAGACACCCTGCTCCCCTCTCAGTCCATCTCTCTCACTGACCTGTGAATCTGTGGGTGGAGGCACCCTTGCAGCCACTGGAGATTCCATCCCTGAAGCCTGCTCGGATCCGCTTGCTCCTCTCAGTGCTGTGTGGCCGGGGCAGGGGAGGGCTCCGCTCCCATTTGGTGCGCGATGGACCTTTGGGATTGGTCCTTCAGGGCTCTCTGGAACAGAAATCTCTTTCACTGTGTTGCTGCGCGGCTTCCACTGTTCCAGAATTTTTCAGGAGTTCTTTTTAGAGGTAATCCATGGGCTATGGGTTTGGAGCTAGCATAGGTGAGTCTTTCTACTCCGCCCCCCCTAAAAATGTTTTTTTAAATCTTTTTTATTTTTTAGTGTTCTACAATCACTACCATATAACTTAGATTTTTTCCCCTCTCTTTCCCTTCTTCCCCCCTCACTTCCCCTCCCTTCTTGAGATGGCATAAAATTTTATATAGGTTCTACACAAACCCTCCTATTAAATATATTTTCGTCATAGTCATGTTGTGTAGAAGAATAAAAATGAATGGGAGAAATCATATAACAAAACAAAGCATAATAAAAAACAAAATGATCTGCTACATTCTGTGATCAAATTCCATAGTTCTTTCTCTGGATGTGAAAGACATTTTGCCTTAAAGGATCATTAGGAATTGTTTATGTCCTTGCATTGCAATGAAGTTCTAAGTCTACCAGAAGAAAACCTCACACACTGTGGTTGTTGCTGTGTACAAAGTTCTCCTGCTCCTTTTTCTCAGCATCAGATCATATAAGACTTTCTAGATCTCTCTGAAGTCTTCCTGCTCATCATTTTTTATAGCATAATAGTATTCCATTACATTCATATAACATAATTTATTCAACCATTCCCCAATTGATGGGCATCCTCATGATTTCCAATTTTTGGCCACCACAAAGAGAACTGCTATAAATATTTTTATACGTGTGGGACCCTTTTCCATTTTTATGATCTCTTGGTGATACAGTCCTAAAAGCAGTATTGCTGTGTTAAAGGGTATGCACATTTTTGTAGCCCTTTGGGCATAGTTCCAAATTGCTCTCCAGAATGGTTGGATCAGCTCACAGATCCACCAACAATGAATTAGTGTTCCAACTCTCTCCCACCTTCTCCATCATTTACCATCTTCCTGTTCTGTCATGTTAGTCAATCTGGTAGGTGTGATGTGGTAGCTCAGAGTTGTTTTTATTTGTATCTCTCTAATCAATGGTGATTTAGAGAATTTTTTCATATGACTAGATGTCTTTAATTTCTTCCTCTGAAAACTGCCTGTTTATATCCTTTGACCATGTATCAACTAGATAATGATTTGTATTCATGTCCATTTGACTGTTTTCTATATATTTTATAAATGATGCCTTTTTCTACACACTAGTTCAAAAATTCTTTCCAGTTTTCTGCTTCCCTCCCAATCTTGGTTGCGTTGGCTTTGGTTGTGCAAAAACTTTTCAATTTACTGTAATCAAAATTATCTATTTTGTACTTGATAATGTTTTCTGTCTCGTCTTTAGTCAAAAATTCTTCCATTCTCCATAAATTTCATTTAAAATAGTTTCAGACATCATTTTCCACATGTTTTCTTCATTTAGAATTTTATGTTAATATTGAGCTCTGTTCCTGCTGTTGGGGAGAGGAAGAGGTGCTGCCTCAAGCAACAGACTTTTTCACACTTCTGTTGTTAGAGCTGGTTCCAGGGGCTTTGAATTATTCAGTACTTCCAAGATGGTATGATCTGGAGAGGGGTGTAGTCATGGCTCTCTTATTCTATACTCTGATCCTTACCCAAGAAGCTTTCCTGATCCTTGGAATAATAACTGATACTGGCCCTCAGACTCCCTCTTCCATTGATACTGTTCCTCAAAGTCTCCGATACCTTGGGGCTAAAACTGATACTACCCCTCAGGGCTTCTATTCCCTCTTGATTAAAGGTTCCTTTCTGTCCTTGAACTATGACCAGGTACAGGCAGTGGAGTTATCAAGTAACATTTGGTCCTGTGGCCAGTGTTAGGACAGGGGTACCCTGTAATCTTTTTCTGACCAATTCCTAGGTTCCTTATGATCTCTGGCTTGAGAGATCTCAAAGTTGTTGTTTCTCTCACCACCACCACCTAGGCTTACCATTGGTGTTTCATCTACGGAGAGTCCAGGCCATCCTCCTCTTGTATGGCATCATTATTCTTTCCTATCATCTAGGTAGTAGTGGTCTGGAAGTATGTCTCATTTTGAGTTTTTATTGACTCTACTGATTGACAGTTTAATTTGAGGCATGATTTTAAAGTTGTTCAGAGGGGAATGTTGAGAGAGTTCAGCTAAGTGATTTCTCTCTTCTGCCATCTTGGTTTTCCCCTGATCAGAAGGTCTTAAAGAAGTGTCAGTTCAGCAGGGAGATGTTGTAAATCAAAAATGCTTTTAAGCTGGATGGTTAGGCCTAGTATCCAGCAAGAAGAAGGAAATGTTGTTTAGTCATTTTTTAGTCATATCAATCTCTTCATGACACTATTAGGTGCTTTCTTGGAAAAGATACTTGAGAGATATGCTGCTTTCTTTTGCAGCTCATTTTACAGATGAAGAAACTGAGGCAAATAGGGCTAAGAGACTTGCTCAGGGTCACACAGCAAGTTAGTATCAGTTAGTTTTGAACTCAGAAAAATTAGTCTTCCTGATTCCAGACCTGGCACTCTTTCTGGGCCACCTTGTAGCCTAAGAAGGATATAGTTCTGACTTTTTTATCTGGTTGTCCATAGACATGTCAGTCTCAACATGATCTCTCATTTCAACTTGTGACCCATCCTATAAGACCACTTGCTAATTTCTCTAATTCTGTTAAAAACTACCTCAGACAGTCAGGTTCACAGTCTTGGATTTTTCCTTTAATTTTTAATCTCCTTTACCTCCTATATCTAATAAATTTATAAGATTTATACAATCTACCTGCCCAAAATATCTGACATAATTCTTTAAAATATTATTTATTTATTTTCAGTTTTTAACATTCACTTTCACAAGATTTTAAATTTGAAATTTTCTCCTGCTCTCTTCCCTCCCCTCACTCCAGAACAGGGTGTACCCCAATCACCCCTTTCCCCAATCTCCTCTCCCTTCTATAACCCACCTTCTCCCATCCCCCTTGCCTCTATTTTCCTGTAGGACAAGATAGATTTTTGCTCTCTTTCTCTACTCTTCAACTCTTGCCTTAAAGCTAGAGGACTTCAACAAACACATTTATACTTTCTGAAAATCCTAATTTCCTGAAACCTCAGCTTACCGATCATCATCTCATTTCAACTACACAAGGAAACAGACGTAAATTTGATCACCCACAAAAGTTCTACTGACTTCCTATTTTTTCACTGATTCAGTTGAGAAACTTGGCTTGCACTGTCACTAAAAATAAAAAATGGAAGCTGTCCATGGAGAGCCTTTTCTTTTCCCCTCCTTATTACACCATTCTTATGATATCTACCGCTATTTCCTCCTTCTCCTCACCCTCATGTGAAAATATGGCCTTTCTCCCTTTCAAGGAAAGCCCTACTACATGACCAAGTGACCTCATTCTATCCCATCTTCTCCTGTAGATCAATCCCTCTATCAGTACTTCTCTTTCACTTATCTTCAATCTTGAATATATATATATATATATTGTCTAAAGTGTGAGGGTAGGCAGACCATTCACCTACTCAGTATCTATCTGACTAGGGAAAAAAATTCTCAGATGCTTTACTACTTTTTTAAACTCTTCATACAGATTAGAAAATCTGCCAGTTTTCAGACACTTGGCTGTGGTCAGTTTTATGCTTCAGAGGGAGAGTCTTGACTTCAGTGGGCCAAAATCTTTTGGAATATAAAGCAGCTAGGCAATTCTACTAAGTAATACCTACAGACTTGGTGGGGGGAAAGATTCATATTACGGTCTTTTAATTTTATCTCACCACAATTTCCTACCATTTCCCTTATTTCTCCATCTTCTCAAAACACTCTTTATAACAAAAAAGTTTTTGAAAAAGAAAAAGAGAAAAATAGATTCAAAAAATATTAAAAAAAAATCAACATATCAAAATTGACCAATCATTTTATGCAATGCTTTGCATCAGTGCATTTTTACAGCAAAGGACTAGGGAAGGTAAAGTCTGATATCTCTTTTTCGGGGTCAAATTTATTCTTTATAATTTCAGTACATTCCTTTTCATCTGTTTTGTGGTTGCTCATTTTTCCATTGATATTGCCATCGTTGTGCATATTGTTTCCCTTGCTCTACTTTTTAACCTCATAACCTTATAAAATTCTTTCCATGCTTCTCTGTATTCATTTTATACTGATTAGCACTATTTTATTATAACCATACAATATAATTTGTTTAGCAGTTTCCCCAGGGAATGGTTACCTATATTGCTTTCAGTTCTTTGTTACTACAAAAGTTCTGCCTTAAATATTTTGGCATAAAATGAAACTATTTAATCTTGTAATTGAATTTTTCAGATTCTTCAGTTAATTCAATAGTAAAATGTCTGGGTCAAAATACGTAGACATTTTAGCTATTTAATTTGCATATCTGTAAATGACTTTTTGAATTGTTGCACTAATTCATAGCTCCACCGAAATGGCGTTACTAGTATTTAATCTGTCTATGAGTCTCACTTTCTCCTCCTGGGATTATGAATTAACTAAAAGGCATTTGTTAAGAATTTGCGATGTGCTAAAATGCTGAGGATACAAAGACAGTCTTTGCTCTCACAAAGTTTAAATACGTTTCAGGAGAGACAATATACAAAGGGAAGTGATCACCAAGGAGAAGATATGAAGATTGACATATTTCATTCAGGAACAAAGCTAAAGTTGATTTGATTATGGTTTATGATTCCAGAAAGAAGCAGAGGGTGAATAGAAAAGGTCTCAGAGGAGATGAATAGATCCCCGTTCTTATCAGAGGTTTTTTACTTAGGGTTAGAAATTCTTTGTTAATTTTATTCATATTCTGGTGATTAACTTACTTTTATACCAAATATTTTCCATGGATATCTTTTCAACTCTTTTTCTAGGGCATGTAGGTCTGAAGTTTCCTCTGTTTCCTCCCTCCACTCTAATCAAAGATTCTTTTATCTCTCATGCAAATGAAATAGAGAAAAAAGGCCAAAGACAGTAACTTATTGGTGGATTCAAGTCACTGACCTCCACCAATTTTTTCTTCCATATCCCTGCCTTTAATGTGTACATGTAGCCAGTAACTAGCAACCTGAGTTTTAAACTGACACCAAGAATTAAAAAGTAATAATAGAAGGTATAACTTGTAAGAATGATAAGTAATGAAGGGTTACTGGGCTAAGATAAAAAAATTTCCCAATAACCAATTCATTGACTGGATAATTCACACATACATAGGAGATGACTGTTCATTTTAGTAGAAGAAGATGAACCCCCTCTCACCTCTAGCTGAAACTGTTCAAGCCTTTAGGAACAGAAATATGTCCCACCCTAAGCACTGCCACCTATTTTTCTCAGGTAGTTTAGGTCAGAAAACATCAGTGAGTGTTAATAAAATGAAAAATATTAATCAACAGATAAGACATTTAGTTGGGAAAAATTAATTTTATTTTTGCAATATATTACAATAAAATGCGGTTAAATTTAGAATTCATAGCATGCATTAAGCAACTATTTGATAATTATTACCTAACCATAAATCTGCTTTAGAGATATGCAAGTACATATTTGAGATGTCAGCATGCAATCTGATTTAAGGTTCTATGTTTTTTATATAAATAATGCAGCTTGCTGAGAATAACTTAATTAAATATACTGAGAGGCTATAAAATAATAAACAATTAAGTTGTTGGAAATACCTGCTATACTAATTTAACTCGAAAAACCACTCTATAATTTCATTATTCATACATGCAAAACCTTTGCTTTAAAATATGAGCTAGGTTTAATGAAAAGAATGCTTTAATACCTGCAGAGTATAATAAGGTGCTGATTGCATTTTAAATATACAGGCCATTACAATTTCTAAAAGAAGTAATAAGTAAGGCTCTAAAATGAATCCCTGACTGAACCAAATACCTCTTTTCTGGAATGCTGATAGGTGGAACTTCAAAAGGAAACAGATTTCTTTTTGTTGTCAAAGTTTCATAGGAAAACTTGAAGACTAAAATATAGCCCCTGTCACCTTTGTCGGTTGCCAACTTGTTCTAAAGTAATCAAAGACAAAAATTGCATAAAATGGTTACTGATATACCCTTCACAGATCCTTCTCCTCTGCATTCACCTGCCAAATTATTGGGTGGCTAGAACCTGAAAGTCTACATTACATAGTGGGACATTTTCAAAAATCTTGTAATTTCAATGGTTCTTCAGAAAGTCATGAAGTTATTGAATAATAGAAATTCTGAGATCTTCCAACTCTCTTATTTTTACTTATGATTATTCATTGGTAGGGGGGCCCCTACTCCTGCTTTAATATCTGTTGATTATATTTTGTCTTAGGTGCGAATACTTCTTTCACCAGAGCAGATTGGTATATTTCCGCACCTTGTTCAAAAATAAATATACTATTTGAGGTCTTTTAAAATCATTGTCACTTGTCTATTATTATTCCTGTTATTTTTCTTGCCATCTTATGACAAAGAATGAAACTAAATAAAACAGATCTGACAATTTATGCATCATTTCATATTGAGAGGAAGAAAGCAGGCTTCACTATAAATTTAATGAAGTTACAATTAGTCAATGTATTGATCAAAGTACTTTTATATTTCAAGTGTTTTCTTTTATATTATTGTAGTTATTGGGTAAATTGTTTTCCTAATTTTTCTCACTTTACTCAGTTTGGAAAGGCACTCCAAAATTTCCCTGAATGCTTCATATTCATTGTTCAGAAGACATAGAAATATTCTGCTTCATTCATATGCCACGATTTATTCAATCATTCCCAAATCAATGAATATCTACTTTTTTCAAATTCTTTGGTGTGATAAAAAGTGCTGGTATAAATATTTCTGTATGCCAAGCATACTGGAGCATGTAGGAAGGCTGACACTGGCTGGTAGATTGCTTGAGCTTGAGAATTCAGAGCTAAAGTAGGACTAATCAGATATATGCAGTGTCTGGCATCAAAATGGTGAGTTACCAAGAGCAGATGGTCACAGAATGTTTAAGGAAAGGCAAACCAACCCAAGTCAAAAATGGAATTGGTTAAAACTTCCTCACTGATAAGCAGTGGGATGAGCCCTATAATTGACATCTATACTTTCAGCCTGAGCAAGATAGAAGGACTGAGTAAACTAATTAACAAATAAATAATATATTATATTATATATATTTAAACATACCATATATAAATATATATAATAGTTTTTGTATACATGGGAGCTTTTTTTCACTATATACATCAATATCTTTGGAGTATATGTCTATAAGAATGGAAGTTCTTAATCATGCCTGTTTTTACTGCTTCTTTAGCTGAAATGGTGAAGTCATTTCCTTTTTTATATTTATTTAAAGTTTATTTGATTCCAATCTAGTGCCTCATGTTAAGTATGAATGAATTTTTAATTGTTTTTCTTTTAAACAACAGATTATTAGATGTGCTTGATAATTCATTAATAATATTTAGTAATTCATTCATAACACCATGCATGACCCACAGAAATGATAATTTGTCTATGTGTGCTCACTTGACCTTGAAATAAAGTATTTCAGTGGATTGAGTGGCAGATCTGGAGTAAGAACTATTTGATTTCAGATCTGGATTCAGCACTTATTAGCTGTGTGATCCTGGCCAAGTCACTTACCTGGGTTTGCCTCGGTTTCCTCATCTGTAAAATGAGCTGGAGGAGGAAATGGCAAACTGCTCCAGTATCTTCACCACTGAAACACCAAATGGGGGTCATGAAAAATTAGGCATGACTGAACAGCAGTCACCACAGTAACTGCAACTTTTAATTGATTTGATTAATTTTTATTCCTCTTTTGACCTAGGTCCTAGATTCTACCATTCCTCATCAGACTTCTTACTCTTTAAGAATGCTCTACCCTATGGCTTCTTTCTCTGATTGGTGAGTTCCTCCCAGAACCTCTTTTCATGGGAAATCCAGATCAGCCATGCTAATTCTTCAGTCCTTTCCAGACTCCTCTCATAAAATTCTGGACTTCCCCAACATATTTCAATGCATGTATCTTCTCTCTCCCTACCTCTCCTACTTCTTATTGCTTTTTACCTCCTTTTTATGTATTTTTCTTTCTCCACTTAAATTTAAGCTTTTTTGTTTTGCCTATATTTATATTCCAAGAGCTTAGCAGAGAATTTACATATAATATTGCTTAATAAATACTTGTTGACCTGGCTTCATATGAATCTCCAGGACTCTCTGAATTAGGGTTAGTCAATGGGCAAATTTCAGGAGATATGTGAACTTCAATAGGAAAAATTGATGTCTTCTTTTTCACAAATCTTTATTTTCTTTTGAAATGTTATGTGCTTATGCATTTTAAAACAATATTCTGAGTGGTATATTGACTTTACCCAACTTCCTGAGGCATCTTCATGAAAAAAGTATTCCCAATTCTTATAAAACTGTGATGTTTTTTGTACATAGACAGTTTTAACTCCTCTTTGTTTATGCTAATTTCTTTAATTTCTTTTTCTATTTTATTGTTATAGCTAGCATTTGTCAAACGTTATCCAATAACGGTAGCAAAAATCAAGATCCAGGCAGAGCCAAGATGGCGGAGTAGAAAATATCACATTTGATAGCTCTGAACCCACAGCCCATGGATTTCCTCTAAAAAGAACTCCTGACAAATTCTGGAAGAGTGGAAGCTGCGCAGAAACACAGTAAAGGAGATTTCCGTTGCAGAGAGCCCTGAAAAACCGATCCCAAAGGTCCATCGAGCCCCGGACGGGAACAGAGCCCTCCCATGCCTTGCCCCGGCCACGCGGCACTAAGAGGAGCAAGCAGAGCCAAGTAGGCTTCAGGGACCAGAATCTCCAGCGGCCATGAAGGTCCCTCCACCCACAGACTCACAGGTCAGTGAGAGAGATGGGCTGAGAGGGAAGCGGGGTTTCACCTGGACTCGGACCACCTCGGGAGGAAGCCGCTGTGGCAGAGGCAGAGGCAGCTGGGGCCAGAGGCTCCCAGAGCAGGCAGGAGCTCAGCAGCAGCTCCATTACAGAAGGCCTCTGGACAAAACCCCTGAGGGAACTGAGCCTGGGAGGCAGCTCTGCCCCCACCTAAAAACCTGATTTAAGCTTACCCTGAATAGCAGCCAAGTCTGCCGCCAAAAGCCCTGAAGCTGGGGAGCAGCATTTGAATCTCAGACCCCAAACACTAGCTGGGTGGATCTGGGCCGGAGTGGAGAGGACTCTCAGAAGCCAAGTAACTGGCTGGGAAAATGCCTAGAAAAGGGAAAAAAACTAAGATCATAGCAGGTTATTTTCTTGAGAAGATGATTCCACCATTCGTCTCTAATGAGGAAGAGATCTGCTTACCATCAGGTAAAGACATAGGAGTCAAGGCCTCTGTATCCCATACATCTGAAATAGGTATCCCATGGGCTCAGGCCAAGGAGGAGTTCAAAAAGGATTTTGAAAATCAAGTTAGAGAGGTGGAGGAAAAACCGGGAAAAGAAATGAGAGAGATGTAAGAAAAGCATGAAAAATGGGTCAATACCTTAATAAAGGAAACCCAAAAAAATGCTGAAGAAAATAGCACCTTGAAAAATAGGCTAACTCAATTGGCAAAAGAGGTTCAAAAAGCCAATGAGGAGAACAATGCTTTCAAAAGCAGAATTAGCCAAGTGGAAAAAGAGGTGTAAAAGCTCCCTGAAGAAAATAGTTCTCTCAAAATTAGAATGGAAGAGATGGAGAACAATGACTTTCTGCGAAACCAAGAAATCACAAAACAAAACCAAAAGAATGACAAAATGGAAGAGAATGTGAAATATCTCATTGGAAAAACAACTGACCTGGAAAATAGATCCAGGAGAGACAGTTTAAAAATTATGGGACTACCTGAAAGCCATGATCAAAAAAAGAGCCTAGACATCATCCTTCATGAAATTATCAAGGAAAACTTCCCTGATATTCTAGAACCAAAGGGCAAAATAAATATTGAAGGAG
>JAQQSK010016788.1:0-10327 GCA_028658325.1 Potorous gilbertii | reverse complement strand
CCTGTCTGCAAATTAAGGCAAGCATTCTGGTTACTCTTCAAGAAAAGCTATTGTCTCTTACAAAGAGTATGGGTTACACACATGTATAGCCTGACTTTGGTGACCCAGTCTCTTCGGATTCTTTTCCCTGCCCTAGATTCAGTCCAAGGTGACCGTTGTCTATGGGGAAAGAGGGAATGCAAGCCAGGATCAAGGGACCAAAAGTCAAAATTTCTATTAAAAAAAAATGTGGCATTGCCTCCAACACACAAAATGCTCCCTCTGGATTTGCCTATTTTATCTGACTTACCATGTCCTTCTTCATGGGAGTTGGGGAGATAGGAGTCACACACATCAGAAACCTCAAAGATAAGTACAGTTAGAAATTTTGAAGAAAATTCATCCCCAAGAATGTAGCATTTTAGGATCCACAGCATGATATAGTAGAAAAAGTGCTAGATTTGGGATCAGAGGAGCTGGCTCTTCCATGTATTACCTTTGTGACCTCAGGGAAGTCACCTTACTTCTCTGGGCATCAGTTTCCTCAACTGTAAAAATGATAAAAGGGGAGTAGAAGAACTCAAAGGTCTCTCATTACTAAATTTATGACCTGGTACCAAAATGAGATGTCATGTAGTATAGTGGGCAGAGAGCTGGCCTTGAACCCAAGAAGGCCTGGCTTCATGTCCTACCTCTGAAATATACTGGCCTTGTGACTCTGGACAAGTCATTTCATTTCTCACAGCTAACTTGTATTAGCCAAGGGAGTGCCTTCATTGGGAAGTTCCCTTTATCAATGAAACCACATGTCCAGGCCCCATCCCTGTCCCTAAAAAACAGAGGGGAAGTGCTTTTACTTGAAAATTTTGTCCTTCGAGAAAATCTCTCATTCAAATAATGTCATTTGCCTACATGGACACTAAGTTTTGCTATGATTTTGAACACAACTCCTTACTATATTTGGTGTTCTCCTGAATTTCCAAGGTGCTTCTCTCCCAAAGAAGCTTTTTTTAACCAAAGATTTGCCTCCCAAGAGATCTAACTACAGACATTTAAATAAAATGTCTCCCTTCTGCTCACTTTTGGAGAAGGAATCAAAGGAAAATCTTTCCCCCTCAGCAGTGTGCCTTTGAAAAAAGGCTCACAGAAGCCATCCTTGCAGTAGAAGGTTCTAATATACAGTTGAGAAGCAGGTTCAGGAAGTGAGTACTCATTTTCTCCCGAGTTGTGGTCTTACAGGAAAGCCACAGAAAACTAGACCACAAGAATTATATTTTCCCTAATTGCATAAATTGTTGGAACTGATTTGAACATCATTCTTTTTCTTTCAGCTAAGCATCATGGTTTGAGTTTTAGAAATTATAAAAGGTTTACTACTTTAAGTAAGTATTATTGGTCTGATGGCAACATCATTTTCACCATCCTTCCTTAGGCCCAACTTAGGAACAGTTACCAAGTATTAACATATGTGTTGTCTAGGTTTGGAGGATCTTGTCAAATTTTTCATGGAATATCTTCATTTTTCTTTCTCTGCAAAGGATGTCACATAGATGATGGTTGCCTGTCCTTTTTATTTTGGTTATGCACAACATGAGTACTGCAAGGCAAGATAATCAAGTGTCACTTGATATGATGGTTCTTGTTAATGTAACCAACTCTACTGTGTCCTGTATAAGGCAGGTAGGAAGCACTGGCTCTGGACTCAGTAAGTTCTGAGTTCAAATGCAGTCTCAGACACTTACTAGCAATGTGACCCCGAGCAAGTCATTTAACCTCTGTCTGCTTTGGTTTGCTTATCTGTAAAATGGGGGTGAAAATGTTTTTTGCAGAAGAAACCAACTCTACTACATCCTCTATTCATGCTCTGTGAAATGAACTTGTAAACTCCTCTTATACTGAATTGTAACTTGTTCCTGTCTTTTTGTTTCTTTTATAGTGAGAATATCATTGTGCATATGGTTTGGCTTCTCCAGTAGAGCATCAACCCATTCATGATTAGACAACAGCCTCACATCTAGAATGCCAGGAGATGTAAGTGATTCTTAGCAAACCCTTCCTTTTTTCTATACTGCTCCACCATTACTACAGAAGAAACAAAGGAGATGCACAGACCTGGGGACAGTTTTGTATTCTGATCTGTTTCATGGGTCATCATAGTAAATGATTTCACCGCCTGATGGTTGACCAGTTGGCAATGAGCCTTGCCGGATTTTGCTAGATTGTTTCTCCAAAAATAGACACAATCTGTTGCTGGAACCATACTTTAAAAACTTTTCCTGCTTGGTAAAATACACCAGATTTTGTGCTGTCCAGGCTATAATGAGCCATCAAGGTAGGATTTTTGTTAAGTTTCACACATACCTGCAGATACACAGAATATCAGACCTTATCTTCTGCAATGCTGACATCATACCCTTGAGATATTAAAATTTTTAGATTATCTGGAGTTTTTTTTTCTTTAAGAGCTATGCATGAACTAGAAAGATAGAATTACAGGTAATATGGAGTGAGGGGGCAAGTCTTCAGAACTAGCCAGAATTTGAAAGAACATTGATAAATTTTACCAGAGCTCAAAGAAATATGTCAGATGGTTTGAAGCAATTGAGTATCATTTGATACAGGCTTACATGAGAGGGCCTGTTTCCCTTAAAACTGTTTACTCTTCAATAGGCACATCTTCTCTACATCCTGTGTATGACTTGTGGAGGTCTCATACAAATTGAAGGGTGCTGGTCAATGCAAGTTATTCCAGTGTGACATTAATAGGTCAACAAAAGAACCTATCTACCTATATGCTTTTTAGAAATTTTTTTTGAAGTCTGTGACCTTGCAGTACTTACTCGAAGGGAATTCATTTTATCTTTATTGTCCTCAAAACCTTTTTCAATCCTGGATCTCCCCTTTAATAGCCAAAGCCACTGTTGGGTTAGTCAATGTATATGTAAGTTGGCACAGTCACAGAAGGTACAGAATGTAATCTCAAGGTACTAGTAAGGTGTTCAAGGGGCTAGTAAGATGTGTCTATCTCCTGGATTTTTTTTATGAATTGTGAATACTTCCCTCATTGAGTCAGGACAGAAATGATACTATTAGCCAAGAAAACAAATTATCCAAGTCTCTGGAGGCTTTATTAGCTAAACTAACTTGGATGATGCTTAAGGCAGTCAAGATCCAAAGGGAGTGTAGAGGAAGACCCAAAAACAAAGGGAATGAGAATATCTCTTTCTGCTCCTCCTCTAGAGGCAGAGACACATTTTAGACAGACACAGAAAGAGATAGTCACCAGGGAAAGAAAAGCAGCTACCAGATCATGACCCCTGGCAAGTGAGATCCAGGCACACCTTAGGAATTCAGTGTGGGCAGACTACGCAGAAAAAAAGAACCTGTAGACCCCATACTGTTGGGAGTTAGAAGGTGCTTTTGCCACATATGTTTATGTGACTCACTAGCTCTTTTTCTCCATGCCAGGGAAAATACAAGTTTTCATGTTTATCCTCTACTTTATAATTTCCCATGGTCCTTTCCTGGCTGCTCCACCAGCCTGTAGAATTTTGAGTTCCTTGGTTCATTGTGTGATTATGTTATTTAACTGCTGATTATATTTTAGAAAACACCACACCAACAAGACCTTGGTAATTGAAGTTGTTTGTGAGGACCAGAGAAGGAGGACATCATTTTTTTAAATGGAGGAGACATTCTTTTCTCCTCAGGCTAAGCTAGGTAGGTAGTAATTTTCCTAGCCTTGCAGATAGCATGAGACTCAATTTGAATCCTAGACTTACTTTCTTTTTCTTTTGAAAAACAAATTAACATAACAGCAACTAAACCTAAAAGTCAGACAGCTACAACCTGTGGAACTTTGTATGCTACCCTCTTGGTTACTTAAAAGGACTACATAGTTTTTGGGAACCCAGAGGTTCCCAAACTTATTTGGCCTACCACCTCCTTTAAAAAAAATTACTCAGTGCTCCCCCACCCAAAATTTGCTTTTTCTAATAAGCCTTTAACATTCTTTAAAATTTGCATCATTTTAAAAAATATATATTTTTAAATGAATCATCTTAAATTTAATAATTTATTGTAAATTTGTGGGGGGATTTTTTCTGCATTGAAATTTTGATGACATAGTATTGCATCATGTAACCATGTAGTATTGTATTGTAAACAAGTCATCACACGCACCTAATCCTGTCCATGCTTGACTGTGTGGCACACCTGCCTGCCAACACTTGCTTATTAAGAGCTGGCAGCGGACTTAACCAGTGATTGGTTATAACTTATAACTTGTATTTTGTGTGTTTATTTGGAAAATAATGTGATCCCTACAAGTTTGACTCTGTTACACAACAAATAAAATACACTAACAGTTTGTCAAAATTTTCTTCTCTTCTTTCCTTATACTTCCACTGCCCCCTTATTTTTACTGAATACCCCCCCAATTGTACCCAAGGGTACTACCACCTCCCTGGGGCAGTATCACCCACTTTGGAAGGTTATACCTATGGGGAAGGGGAGGGGATTTCATGCAGGACTCAGCTCTAGAAGAACTGTCAGTATTGGGGCGGGAGGGGTTGCACTGCATGAACCCTGCCTTGACTCATGAACTCATTCTGGTGAGATATATACATGCATTCATTGTTGTCATTCAGTCATATCTGATTCTTTGTGAGTCTGTGGACTGTAGTACTCTAACGTTGACCGTGGGGTTTTCTTGGGAAAGATACTGCAGTAGTTTATCATTTCATTCTCCAGTTTTATGCAGGAAGGAATCAAGTGATTTGCGCTGAGTCACACAGCTAATAAGTGTCTGAGGTCAGATTTGAACTCTGATTTTAATGACTCCAGGGCCATTGCTCAAGCTACTATTCCACCAGCTACCCTATATGCATACATATATACATACATATCTTATATATGCATATATATACACATGTGTGCATATTTGTACATATATGTATTTTATAGATATATGTATAAACATATTGTATATATACATATGTGTATATATATAGTTGTATATATATATACATATACACATTTTAAAAGGAACCTATAAATAATGAAAAAAATATATAAGAAACTGCTTTCATTTTATTAATTTATTTTTCAGTTTTCAACAATCACTTCCATAAGTTTTAAATTTTTCGTCCCCTCCTTCCCCAAGATAGCATGCAACCTTATGTGGGTTCTATATATACATTCTATTAAACACATTTTCACACAGAGAAATATTAAAAAGAATGGGAGAAACCATGAGAAAAGAAAACAAAACATAAAAATATTGAAAACAGTCTGCTTCATTCTGCTTTCCAGCTCTATAGTTCTTTCTATGAATGTGGATGGCATTTTGCACGGAGTCCTTTGGAATTGTTTTAGGCCCTTACATTGCTGTGAAGGCTAAGTCTATTAGTAACAGTCCTCACACACTGTGGCTCTTATTGTGTATAATATTCTCCTGGTTCTGCTCCTTTTGCTCAGCATCAGTTCATATAAGTCCTTCCACGCCTCTCTGAAGTCTTCTTGTTCATCATTTCTTATAGCACAACAGTATTCCATTATGCTCATATACCACAACTTGTTCAGCCATTCCCCAGTGGATGGGCATCCCCTCAATTTCCAGTTGTTAGCCACCACAAAGAGAGATGCTATAAATATTTTTGTACCTGTGAGTCCTTTTCCCATTTTTATGATATCTTTAGGATACATCCCTAGAAGCAGTATTGCTGGGTCAAAGGGTATGCACATTTCTATAGCCCTTTGGGCATAGAAGAAGCTTTCTTTTGGTAGGAAATATTCAGTTCATTGTTATCTGATGAAAGAATGATATGAGGAATATCTTAAACCACAAGCCCCCAAATTCTCATTTGTATTAAGTGTGGAAATATTTCTATTTGGTAATATTGTGACTGTCACCATATACTCCCTAAAAATAGGAATACTCCATGGGTATGAATGAAACATAATCACACATCTGGTTGCCCCAACACTGGATGACTTCCCCCATCCCCACCTGTTTCCTCTTCTTTTAATTAGATGCTGCTGAGCTGTGCTGGAAGAAGTCACATAACCATGCTGCCTGAGCCCACTACAAATTATCTCATGTTATCTCATGTCTACTGAGTACTCACTCCCAAAACAATGCTTGTACTTTTTCTTAATTGACTATCATATTCCATACAGGGGCTGTTTCAAGCATTGTCTTCTTTCCTCAAGTATCAAGAATGAAATGTCCAAGAGGTAATTTGGTGGTCTGAGAATGAAGTTCATGGAAAAGGTAGGGCTTATATATGGATGTGGGGAACCATCTGCAAAGAGATGATCCTTAACCACACAAGAGCTTAGGAGCTCAGCAAAGAAGAGGATAGAGAAAGAAGAGTGGTTGGAAGGGAGCCTAATGATCACCAAGTAGAGTTTTTTCCTCAATAATCATCCCTTCTACTCCACTCTTGAGAAGTGGTCCTTGAGTTTTTGATGAATGATTTCCAGCTGGAGGAACCCCACTGCCCCTAGAAGCTGCCCATTCTTCTCTGCCCCCACTATCATTGCTAGGAGCCTTTCAGTCCATTCAGCCTAAATGGGCTCCTTTGCCATTTTTCCTATTTTTCACATTGCAACCCTCTGAGACCAAATAGGAGAAGGAAATCTAGTGTTTTTTCTGGGTTCTTTTACTTTCCCCATTGAAATTTAATCAAATCCAGCATCTTTGATTTTATATCCTAGTAGGAAAGGAAATCTTTATTTCATTGTAATAGGGGTTTGGGGCACGCCTAGACTACCTACTGGAATCTGGGACAGATGAGAGGCTCCGCTTTCTATACTAATAATGGGAACACACAAAAGAAAAGACCAAATTCCCAGGCCCATGGAAAGGAGGAAGTTTTCAAGTGTTCCCTTCTCACTGCATGGTATACCCCTTTGTAAGTGAAAGATTTCTTTACCCTAAGACCTCAAACCCAGAAGCCCTGATTCTTCTCAGTCGGATAGTTTCAAAGACAGAGACGATTCTGGCAGTGGAAAAAGGTTGCTCCCAACCACATGGTAGGAGAACACAATGTCCATGCATGCTCTGCTCATTCAGGCTCTAAGAAGCAGGTCCCCAGTAGGTAAGGACCTTCTCTGTAGGTAAGCTCATCTTAAGTGGTTTGGCATGTACCAAAACCCATTATACCACAGTCTTAACTTTGAAGCTCTCTGATTATTTAACTAGAAGACTGTATAGAATTCTCTTAAATATTTAGAAAGTATTCCAAGTATCATTTTCAGATCAACCTTGGGAGGGCCTACAAAAATTATGATGACAGGTTCACAGTAGCTCACAAAAGTGTATTTGTCACAAGTTTTGATGTACTTTGAGTTTGAGAGAGTTTCCCTAGAGAGGTATGTCTTTTCCTCTCCTCTCCCTCAGTACCTACCCTCCAAAAATTGCTTTTCAATAAAGCCCTTATGATATATCTCAGTCTAGTCATAGGCTCACAGATTTTTCTCTGTACCCAGCCCTATAGGGTCCTTTAAGGACTGAAGGATATTGGGTCAATGGAAAGGATTCCACTGGAAGATTAGTGGCATTAGCAAAGAATTGCTTAGATTTATCTATCAGCCTGTTGAAGAATTTTGTCTGCCTGAATTCTAAGCCGGACCTCTCATTCTATCTTTATGTTTTCCAAATGTTTCGATCCTGGTCCTCACATTTACCAAGAGAAGTCATTGCTTGACTTAATCAAGGTGTCTTTTAAAAAAAATAATTGAAGAATGAAAAAATAAATATACAAGAATGTTCATTTGTAAATGGAAGTAAATTCCAGTCTAGAGAGCGACTTTCTGATGTACAATATACAGCCTAATGACCTAACAAGTTGTAATTATTATTTCTAGTCATGAATTCTATCGGGAGAATTGTGAGTGAGTACTCTAGGGATGAATGAAACATAATTAGACCTCTGATGGACAAAATGCATTATTTTTCTGTGACTTTATTTTCCTGTTATCTCTATGTATGGTATGGAAGTGTTCTGTATCATTTATCATCCCCTATGTTCCTTACCCATATTAACAACCAGAATGTCTAACTACTTAGGAAGGAAGACTTTATTTTACTGGTCCATTTTTAAGAAATAATCCTGAGCCGGATCACCCTAAGATGCCCACTGGCACATTTCCACAAGGTATCTATAAAATGCCTGTTTCTGCAGAGATACAAATGAGAAAAAACGTGAGCTGATGACAATGTCTTTATGCACGAAAATATTCATGAAAGATATGAGAAATCCTTTATTTACATGTGCTTGGAATAGGGTGAAGGTAGGGGGCTACCTCCTCCTGAAACAGTAATTTAGGGCCTGGCGCTTGGGCTTCAATAAACAGTTCTCATACCACACATAATATGGGAGTGAGGTTACAAATGGGAACAAATTGCTGAAAGATCCAAGTCATCCCTCTGCCTCCATGATGACATGGCAGTCAGGGGATAGGAAGAGTGATTGAGCAACTGCACTGCTGTTTCCTGTTTGAGGCAGGTAGAGCAGGGATGCCAGGGATTTGGCAAGGGCAGCTGGAGGAAGCAGGGCCTATATCTTAGCCCCTGTCCTGGATTCAGCAGGGCCTAAGAGACAAACATGATGGGAACTTTGCCTCATCTTCATTACCTAAGGAGCCAGCTCTTTGAAGTGGTAGTGAAACGAGTGGGAGAGGATGGTTAAATGGTTCAAACAGTATTATTTTTTTTTCTAATTACATGTAAAGACAATTTTCAACATTCATTTCTAAATTATTTTGTTCTCAGTGTTCTACAAACACTTCCATATATCTTAGATATTTTCCCTTCTCTTCCCACTTTCCCCTCTCCCTCCCCATTCCCTCTCCAAGATGGCATGCACTCTTATATAGGTACTATACATACATTCCTATTAAATACATTTTCACCTTAGTCATGTTCATTTGAAGAATTAAAATGAATGGGAGAAACCATAAAACAAAACATAATACAAAAGTAAATAGCCTGCTTCATTCTGCGATCTAATTCCATATTTTTTTCTCTGGATGTGGAAGGCATTTTGCCTCAAAAGTCCATTGGGAATTTGTTAGGTTCTTGCCTTGCTATGAAGGACTAAGTCTACCAGAAAAATTCCTCACACACTGTGGTTGTTGCTGTATACAAAGTTCTCCTGGTTCTGCTCCTTTCACTCAGCATCAGTTCACATGAATCTTTCCAGGCCTCTCTGAAGTCTTCCTGTTCATCATTTCTTATAGCACAACAGTATTCCATTACATTTGTATACCATAATTTATTCAGCCATTATCCAGTTGATGGGCATCCCCTTGATTTCCAGGTTTTGGCCACCACAAAGAGAGTTGCTATAAATATTTTTGTACATGTGGGAGCCTTTCCCATTTTTATGATCTCTTTGGGATACAGCCCTAGAAGCGATATTGCTGGGTCAAAGGTTATGTACATTTTTGTAGCCCTTTGGGCATAGTTCCCAAATTGCTCTCCAGAATGGTTGGATCAGCTCACAGCTCCACCAACAATGAATTAGGGTTCTAACTTTCCCACATCTTCTCCAACATTTACTATCTTCCTGTTTTATCATGTTAGTCAACCTGATAGTTCTAGAAAGTAATTATCTGGCAGTTTGATTAGAATGGCACTGAATACTTAAATTAATTTAGGTAGAATTGTCATTTTTATTATATTGCCTAGGCCTACGCATGAGCAACTGATGTTTTTCCACTTACTTAGATCTGATTTTATTTGTGCAAACTGTTTTGTAATTGTGTACATATATGAAAACTCAATCACTATTGTAGCAAACTTGTAAATCACACACACACACACACACACACAGAGAAACATACACCCCATGCTGTTACCCCATTGAGAAGGGAGAAAAAATACTATTTTCTCCAACTTACTCTCTCAAACTGCAATACAACAGAATGTTAAAATATGAGGTCAGCAGGCTACCTATGGGGTAATGCTCTTGACACAAGGAATAAACCCACCCTCCTCACCAAAAGTTGATTTAAGACCCCCCCAGAAGATTACTGGTTACTGTAAGTATCTCCAATCTCTATTGGTCATTCACTCTTTTTTTTTTATTTTATTTTTTTATTTTATTTGTTTAATTTTATTTATTTATAAATGTTCTACAATCACTTCCTTAAAATTAAGATTTTATATCCCCACACCTTCCCCCCCTACCCCCTCCCTCCCCTGACAGCATACCATTCTGTATAGGTTCGACATATACTTTCCTATTGAGCATATTTTCACTATAGTGATGTTATGTAGTCACATTAACATAAGTGGTAGAAATCATATAACAAATCAAAACATAATACACTGAAGGGG
>JAQQSK010016787.1:0-10327 GCA_028658325.1 Potorous gilbertii | reverse complement strand
GCTGTAGATAGGATGAAGTCCTATAGAAATATAGGAAATACTTGAGCATAGCTGTAGATGGGATGAAGTCCTATAGAAATACAGAAAATACTTGAGTATAGCTGTAGATAGGATGAAGTCCTATAGAAATATAGGAAATACTTGAGCATAGCTGTAGATAGGATGAAGTCCTATAGAAATACAGAAAATACTTGAGCATAGCTGTAGATAGGATGAAGTCAATGCAAAGAGAATTAATGAAAATACTAGACAAGGAATAGGTTGTGGAACAAGGATCTGGAAAAAGAGGAAGGAGATGGGAATGAGCAGTATGCCACAGCAATAATAATAGCTAGCATTTATATAGTGCTTTAAGGTTGGCAAAGCACTTTACAAGTATTACTTCATTTCCTCATCATGACACCGTGAGGGAGATGCTATCACTATCTTCATTTTATAGGTGAGCAAAGCAAAGATGAGAGAGGTTTGGCTTGTCCAGAGTCACACAACTGGTAAGTGTCTGAGGAAGGATTTGCACTCACATCTTCCTAACTCTAGAAAGAATACTCATTGTGGTCTAGGGCTCTTGGTAACCCCAAAATGCAAGGGCAAAGGGTACAGGTGTGCCTTGAAAGAATTCAACCACTCAAAACTTCTTTCAGTCCAAGTTGTAAGTTTATTAAAACACCTGTTGTGTTGGGCAAGATTCCTAGTGAGATTGTGCTATTTGTGTCAAAACAAACAGGCCAGGTTTTAAGAATTTGAGCAATTTAATGGGAGCAAAATTGGTATCTTATACAGAAAGATTTTGGGAAGATCTGGATGAGATTAAGGAGAGGCAAGTAGCCTGGGGTGGGCCAGGTGCAGACTATGAAGGGAGTTAAGTGACCAGAGAGCCAGAGTGAAAGGGCGTTAAAAAGATGTGTGTGTTCATCCTTCCTTGCAGAAGAAGACCATGCCATCAGAGAAATGATAACATGACTTTCATTTGACTTTTTTTGAGTGAGGGAGGGCTGTGCAGGTCACTAGCCTCACTTCTCCAGAGCCATCTGAATCCAGTGACCAGATATTCATCAGGATGACTGGAGATGACCTAGCATGAAGCAAGTGGGGTTAAGTGACTTGCCCAAGGTCACACAGCTAGTGAGTGTCAAGTATCTGAGGTGAGATTTGAACTCAGGTCCTCCTGACTCCTGCACTGGTACTCTAGCCACTGTACCACCTAGCTGCCCCAGTTAAAAAGATAATGCTGGGATGGGTGAAGTCTCAGACAAACTCCAGGAATCTGGGCCAACTGGGAAAGTCCAGGGCCTTTTAAGGGTCCATCAGTGCCCCATCACACTGACTTCAGAATTAGAAAACCTGGGTTAAATTTCTGCCTCTGACACTGCTATATGTGTGGCCTTGGGCAAGTCACTTCACTTCCCTAGGAACCTAGTTTTTAAAACTGTAAAATGAAAGATTGGACTAGATTGCTTTTAAGATCCCTTCCAGCTCTAAATCTATTATGTGAAAAACCATTGCTGTAGAGGTTAGTCTGGGGAAGGAGGAAGGACACCTTTTTCCCCAAGAAAGGAGGAAAAGAAGGGGGTAGAAATCAGTGAAGAGCCCTAGAAGTATTGAGGTAAGAGGGAGGGAAGTTAAGGAAGTTCAAAGCGTGTGGAATCCAAAGTACAGGTAGAAGGATCAGTCATGAAAAGAAAGAAGGGGAGAAGAAAGAGAATAGGATAAAAAATAACTTTGAGATGGTAAGAGTAACATAGAAGGAGAAAGACTGGGGAACTTTCATCAAAGAGCCTTGATCTTCCCAGTAAAGTAGAATTCAGTCACTTGCTGAAATTGTGGGCAGGTGAGATAGGACTTGGAGCTTGAAGAGTATGTAAAAGGTTTAGGAAGATCCTTGTAGATGCAATCAGGAATAAGTTAAGAGAAATGAAATTGTTGCTAAGAAGCCGGGTAGTTGATGCTATCAAGCAGGGGGTTTGTCTCCCTTCCTCAGCTGCAAAGGTAACTACCATTTGAGCACATGGTTGTAAGAACCTGGGCATGCATAAGTGAGCCTGAGACTTGACCTTGAGTGCCTGGTTGTCTTTTCTGTTTCACATTTCTTTGTCTGAGCCCAGGTCACAACAATACTCACAAATGAATTTTTTTTAGCCATGATAATAAACTCATGAGTGCCAGACATCAGGAGCTTCACAGTTGATACTGACTACCCAGAAGGAAGCCCTTCCTGCTATTACATTACTTCTTTGAGTAATTGGTGCTAGTTGATAGTACCTGAGGAGAGACTAAGGACCTATGACTGGTTGGCCAGAAGTTGCTCAAATAGTACAGATCCAAAGTGAATGTGAAATGTCTCTTCACAGGTCCTATAAAATTGCTTTCACATCTTAGGTATATAATATATGCTTAGGGACATATTATATGATCTTAGAACTTGTAATAGGTATAATAGGATATTACTACATGTTCCAAGCACTTACTAACATATTTTTAGGAGTCTTGTGTATTAAGGATTGCTTTTGCTGTGGAGGTAATATACCTGTTATCTACTTTGAACGTTGAATACCTTCTCTAGAAAGAAATGTTCTGGATAGACATGAGGCATAACTAAATTTTATTTAAGATATTTTCCCTGGAACTCCATGGCAGGGCAGGGGGAGCATAATGAGTGGGAAAATGCAAGAAATAGCATGATTACTTCTTTCTGAGGTTGGGTTCCCCTAGGACTACCTTTGGTACACATGAGACCAGATCCAGAGCCCTTTTTGATGGAAGGCCCCCACCCTTGGATTATAAGTGACATTTGTATATACCTATTTTCTCTGATTTATTTCTGTGAGAATGGTAGCTAGAGAAAAGCATTTTGGTGTAATAATATATAAGGATGGTAAGATGGTCTGCAATGCACTTAACTGACAATCCTTTCGGAAATTAAATGGTATTGTTCATTTGAATACTGTACTGAAAAGTGGAAAGTAATGCAGTTGAGTGGGGTCACATTTTTGTTTGTATGACAAGCAGAGTACACAGAACACATTTAAAATGCTTGTCAACTAAATCTCATCTGGGTTCAAGTCTAAGGGAGGGAAGAGGAAAACAAAGAATTTGATAGTCACATCAGTGAGAAGGGGTAATGGCGGCACTGAAGACAGGCCCTTCCTTCAATCCCTACATCTCATATTTTCTCTAGAGAGCCACTGTAGGCTCTACTTCAACCTGACCTGGTTAAAAAAAGTCTTCATCTTAATAAGGGAATCTTGAAAGCAGCTTTGTAATTATATAAGGAAAGGATTAGTGCCCCTCCCAAGGGAAAGTGAAGGTCAATCGGAGTCAAGCCAAACCATCAGGAAATAGAGGGCTTTGTCGTGGTGAGTCCTATCTTTGCCTGCTAAAAGGACATGTCACATCCCAGATTATATGATTGCATCATTTTCTCACTCTCTCCCCTCACCATGATGAATGTGAGTTACATGTGTGTATACATGGATATATGTGTGCATGTGTGTGTGTGTGTGTGTTTAACCTCATTAAGCAAGGTAAGTTTAGCCCTATTAAATGACCTGTCAATGAGAGATAAAGAGACAGAAGCATTGTTTATTGAAAACACATCAATGCTAGAAAAAGAAACCTCTCCTGAAAGAAAACCAGAAAAATATTACTTCCAGACAACACCAGGAAAATTACATTTATATTTGTTGAGCTTACATTTAAAAAAATAAACTTGATAAATGTCTAATGGAGAGAATCGCTTTAAATTGATAATATCCTTTGATTAACTCTTACTAGGGCGAGGGAAATACAAATAAACCAAATCTTGCATCCCAAGAAACTGAAAACCAGAAAAAAACCTTTAAAAAATTTTTCTAGCTTTGTGTTTTGCTATTTGTTCTGAGGGGTGGAGAATATCCAGAAGGTAATAGGCTTTTCTCTTTTGAATCTATGTGAGTATGATGTGAATAAATCCTTTCATGCAGAGAACAAAAGATCATTTGACTTCAGGAACCAGTTAAGATGGTAATTTAAATAAACAGAGGGATGAAAAGGGATACCACAGAAGGTCAAGGGAGTGAGAGCTACTCTTGTTCTCAGAGGGAATTTGTCCCAAGGTTGGGCATCAGTACTGAATTTGCATTGACCCACTAAACCGGGACATCTCTGGTTCCATCAGACAGTAAATAGTAAGGAGACATCATTGGAATCCATTTCTCTAAGATGTCCCCACCCCCTTTCTTTTCACTTCACTCTTCCTCTCTTTCCCCCAACCTAGATATCTTAGTCCTCCAAAGCACAAATAGCTATCAGGATGGGTAAACAGCCCTTTTTTGGTTTCTGGTCAATAACTACCTGATGAAATTATAGACACTTGAAGTTAAGATTGAGGTTGAAGAAGAGAATGCTTGAAAAAACAATTGACCATTTGCCTGGTGGTCTGTAGGGGAACTTGTATGTTTGGGGGCTTTTCTAGGAGATACAGAAATTAGCTATGGTTGTTCACTGATAGAAACTCCATCTAATAAGTTTGTTCATTTTGCTTTCTCTACCTGGAATTCCCTTTCTTCTTCTCCAACCTGACCTGTCTACCCAATTCTCCTTTCAAGGCCCAGCTCAAAGATTGCTTCCTTCTCCATGGAACCTTCTTTCTTTCTCTTTATATTGATATTTTTCTGTAGTTTAATTCCCTCTTTTAATTATAAGCTCAGAAAAGTCACTCCTGTGTGTGTGTTTGTCCTTCAATGCCAAAGAAGACCATGCCATCAGAGAAATGATGACATGACTTGCACTTGACTTTGTTGTGAATGAGGGAGAGCTGTTCAGGTCACCAGCCTGAATGTCTCCTCCAGAGCCATCTGAATCCAGTGACCAGATATTCATCAGGAAGACTAGAGATGATCCAGGATGAGGCAATTGGGGTTAAGTGATTTGCCCAAGGTCACACAGCTAGTGAGTGTCAAGAGTCTGAGGTGAGATTTGAACTCAGGTTCTCCTGACTCCTGCACTGGTGCTCTATCCACTGCACCACCTCATAATTGTTGCTTAGATTGAATTGAATTGGATAGTGTGCTCCACTTCTGTCTCCAGAATGCCTAGCACAATATATTGCACACAGTAGGCTCCTAGTCTTTGCTGAATTGTTCGTTGTTCCTCGTCTGTCCCATTGGGAATATTCCCAGCCCTCTCTGTGGAGATGGTTCCACCTGGTTTGTTGTTGTATACTACTCATGCAAATGAATCAAATTCACTTTGGCACTGGAGACCCATGTAGGCCTGAGGCATTCCTCAATCAGTAATGAATACCTTGGTCCTACAGAAAGCGCAACCATGAACACCTATTTCTGAACCCCAAACATGGAATTATTGGCCATGTGTAGACCCAGAAATGCTGGGTCTAATGCTTGCTCTAATTAAGAAGTACCTCTTAAATACCAATGCTGAGAGTGGTGACAGTAACAGTGGTAGTTGTAATAACTGGCATTTTTATCACATTTTATAGAATCCAAAGAGCTTTACAGAAACTACCTCATTTCAGCCTCATAGCAGGCTGTGAGGTAGGAAGCACAGGCCCCACAATGCCCATTTTACAGATGAAGAAACTGAAGTTCAACGTGACGAAATGACATTGCTAGTCAGTTGAACAAAGCATGATTTCTCTACAGTCAGTTCCCTAGGAAGGATATATTAAATGAAAAATCAGCAGGATCACATGGCAATAAGGTTTCATTAGTCAACTAGCCTTAGTGAAGCATCTGGTGGTGATGTGCCTAAGAAATAGCATTCAAACTGTGAAGCTTCAGAAAATATCATCAGTGTATAAATTCACAAAGCAGAAGTTTCTGAAGGGAGGAGCAGGGATGCCTTGAGGTCCTTGGAGAAATAGATTAACAGTAGGAGGTAACGAGTAGCTCACACATCAGGTGGTTGGGCTAACAATCCAAGGGGATACAAAGAAAGGTAAAGACTTAAAGAAAGATAAAGTCAAGGACACTTAAATACGAATAATGCCTCTGATGCTGTATAATCCTGGGCAAATTATTTAATTTCTTTCTGACATAGTTATTTTGGGTTGTTGCTGTTCAGTTATTTTCCACTTGTGTCTGACTTCATGACCCCATTTGGGATTTTCTTGGCAAAGATACTGGAGTGGTTTGCCATTTCTTTATGAGGAAACTGAGGCAAGCAGACTTAAGTGACTTGCCCAGGGTTATGAACCTAGTAAGTTTCGGAGGCTGAATTTTAACTCAGGAAGATGAGTGTTCTTGACTCAAGGCTTGGCACTGTATCCACTGTGCCACTGATGGGTATGGGCTCTGACACCCCACCCCCCCACCAATCCCTTGAACTTTCCCATGAATTTCAGGAATTCAACCCCTGAATCCAGATTCCTGGCATTTGCCTGAGGCATCAACTCATCCCAGTGTAAGCCAATCAACTGTCCTTTCATTGTGGCTTCAACTCAGCCCAACCCTCAATTCTCTGTTACTTCTAACCCAAGCTAAGCCTTCATTCTCTGTTACTTCCAGGCCATGACTGGCTACTTCCCACTCCTTAATCCCCTCCAAATCTTCTCATGATCTTTTTCCCTATAAAAATATCAACTTTGTTCCTGTCAAATGTGTAGACTCACTAGAAATTTTACCCAAGTGTTTTAATAAACTACTTGAACTGAAAGAAGGCTTGAGTGATCAAATTCTTTCTAGGTTGATCTTTGCCCTTACATTTCAGGGTTTCTAAGACCCCTAGACTGCAATACCACCTAACTGTCCTTTTCTGTTAATTTAGCAGTAGAGATTTGGAGAGTGGTGTGAATAGAGTATAGTATATCCTAAGACCCCTAGACTGCAATACCACCTAACTGTCCTTTTCTGTTAATTTAGCAGTAGAGATTTGGAGAGTGGTGTGAATAGAGTATAGTATATCCTAAGACCCCTAGACTGCAATACCACCTAACTGTCCTTTTTTGTTAATTTAGCAGTAGAGATTTGGAGAGTGGTGTAAATAGAGTATAGTATATCCTAAGACATTACTTGTTCATCAGCTGTGACATGTAAGACATCGTCAGGGACTTTTATGATCTGGAAATTAGTTGGGCTATTCATTTAGTGAGAAATGTGAAACAATAGAAGATAACCCACGTGTTACATTGGTTCTGTTGAGAGAGTAAAAGAACCAGAGTCAGGTACATTGACTAGATCTTCTAATTTCATGGGATGAAATTCTCAGCTTCCTCATCTGTAAAATGAGCTGGAGAAGGAAATGGCAAGCCATTCCAGTATCCCTGCCAAGAAAACCCCAAAAGGAGTCACAAGAGTTGGATATGAATGAAAATGATTCAACAGCAACCACAGTACAAGGTAAAGCCATCCAGTGGCCTTCTCTGGCGTCTGACATTACACAGAATGTCAAGAAAAGTTTTGAGGTCAAAGAGCCCTAAAAAGTCAAATCTAGCAGAAATGTGTGGTTTTTTTTTTCCAGGCTCATGCAATTCAACAACCATTAGATTTAAATATAGTCTGGGCTTAGCATCCAAGCAGGTCAGCTTATTGGTGGAAGAAAGCCAGTTCAGACCTTTTTTTGCTCACTGAATACCTATAATTTATTGCATGTGTTTAAATGTTCAATTTTTGGCATTTCCAACTCCGCAATTATTGGAGGGGAAGAAAAGACTATTTATCCATTGATTTTTGGCCATGAATATCATGACCTTTGGTTGTCAAGATCTTTTCTTGCTCTTTAGACCTTTATCTTCCTTATTTCAAAGGTCAAGTGCCTCATTTAGTCCCCAAAACAGCAAGCCCAATGGGCTGCTAGTTACCTCCACTTTCCATCAATTCATTTCTCCAAGGATCTCAGGTTATCCCTACTTCTTCCCTCAGAAATTTCTGCTGAGTGAATTTATATTCCAATGATCTTTTCAGAAATTTTCCAACCTGAATGTTACTTATTAGGTATAACACACATATGCTGAGCTAGGTCAGGACTGTACATTTCTTCCAGTCCAGTGGCACAAAATTTCACTAAATGGGACCAAGGAGGAAGAAAATTTCATAGAAAGCCAAACTAGTATAATTTGTATAAGGATTTAAAGTCTACCATGCACTATTCTCATGACAACCCTGAGAGCATTATTTCTTTATTTGATTGAGTTAACATAGCATAATGGAGAGAGTTCTGTAGGATCAAATCCTATTTGTGACACTTACTAGTTGTGTGACTGTGGGCAGGTCATATAACCTCTATGTACCTTAGTCAACTCTCGCACTTAACACAGTGTCTGATACCTTGTTGTTTAGTTGTTTCAGTCATATGTATTCTTCATGACCCCTTAGTAGAAAAGAAGGAAAGGAAAAAGGAAGGAGGGAGGGATAGAATGAAGGAAAGAAAGAAAGAGAGAGAGAAAGGAAGAAAGAAAGAGAAAGAAAGAAAACCAAAAGTGTGTAACTCATCTAGTTTTTAATATGTGAATGATGTGTTAATTACTGTGTGAATTAGGTTGGTAATATATGAATGGATTGCCATATTGCAAAATATAATAACTAGTTGGCTTCAGGACAATTTCTGCTGAATAGAGAGGTGTCCCTGCCTGACCAGTAAACAATAATGAAGTTGTTCTAATGTTTGTTTTTACCTGGGATCAACCTAACCAATCCTTTTTTTTTTAATGCCAGTCAGTGTGGTATCTTTGAGAAATCAGATCATATTTAAATAGAATGAAATACAATGGCCATATTTCATGTGACTTTTGTTCAATCTTTAAATCCTAGGATTTATATAGTTTCTCCTTTTATTCCCACTTCCTCTGAATCCCACCTCCATGTTCTCTTTCAGTTAACCTTGCCTCTCCAAAAGCAATCTCCAATTTAATTTAATGTCACACATGTATTGGAGGATGAGGCAGCATAGCATAGTAGACAGAGAGCCAGGATATCTCAATTCAAATCCTGCCTATCATTCAGACTTGCTGTGAGACCCTGGGCAAGTCACATAAGGACTTCCAGTGCCTGGCACATAGTAGATGTTTAATAAATGTTTACTGACCAACTGATTGAACCTATTAGTGCCTTAGACAGAAACAGAGAAGCCTAGAAAAGAGGTAAGAAATAATTGTGGGGGCATTTACACAGGAAAATGTATGGCTATGAAATAAAGCCTAATGAAAAATGAAATATGTATTTAGAGTGGCTTCCAAGTTATAACTCTTGAGTTGACATGGTTTTTATGTTTTAGTTCTCTAAACCTGTTTCTACTCAGGCAATGGGCATTTGGGGACCAGTTATCATCGGTATGTCTAGTATGTCCCATCGGTATCAGTATTCTAGTATGTCCCATAGGCACCTCAAATTTACCATCTTACCCATTAAACCTATCTTTTTCAGCCATCTTTGTTTCTACCAAAGATGCTATATTCCTTCCAGTCACGCCATTGTGGAGTCATCCTCCACTCTTTACTCTCCCTCAACACCCACATCCAATCAAGTCCTGTCAAAGTTTACACATACACACACATGCATGCATGTTTATATGTATGCATATGCATGTATGTCCACATGTATTTTTATATATTGCTGTTATTTGTCCTTTCTTCTCAAAGGGGACCATGAGATCAATGTCATGACTTGCAAATGAACTGGATTTAACTGAGGGAGGGCTGTGCAAAGTCACCACCTTCACTTTCTCCTCCAGAGCCATTTGGGTCCAGCAGCAAGATATAGCTCATGATGACTGGAGAGGACCTTCATATTTATATAAGCATGCACATAGATGTATATGTTTATAGAGATACTGACTTGACAGTGATTTAAATACACAAGTAATTTTTTAAAAAACTCCTAAAGTGAAACAGTATAGTATTCTAAGAATAAATGAATGAATACAGAAATCACCTCAAGGCCAGGAAAATCTGGATTCAAGTCTCTTCTCTGACATATTCACTTTCCACTCAGTTATTCTCCTGGACTTCATGATCTCCAGAAACTCATCATCCTGAAAGAGGAAATCAACTGTGAAATTCATCCCTTCTCAGTGCCCTTTGCTCCCAAGGACCTTCTTCCCTCTGATTGGAGATGGTGGATATTGGAGAGCCTCTCCCAGATGCTCCACCATTGAAGGAGGGTGTGCAGACTAGTCACCTCATCATTTCCCATCCTGGCCACATGGCTTCTTCATGTACCTCTCTTCCCTTGTCAGTTTCTTTTTGCCTTCCACCATTAGATCATGAGCTCTTTGAAGGCAGGGACTGGCTTATGTCATTCTATGTATCTCTAATGCTTAGCACAGTGCTTGGCACATAATAGGCACTTAATAAATGTTTATTGGCTCTGGATTTACTTCTGATTGTGTGACCCTG
>JAQQSK010016786.1:0-10328 GCA_028658325.1 Potorous gilbertii | reverse complement strand
TATTTGGGATACAGAGGCCTTGACTCCTCTGTCTTTACCTGATGGTAAGCATATCTCTTTTTTCTCAGAGAGGAATGATGCAATCCTCTGGTCACCAAGAAAATAACCATCTATGGTCTTAGTTTTTTTCCCTTTTCTGGGCATTTTCCCAGCCAGTTACTTGATTTCTGAGAGTCCTCTCCGCCCCCTGGTCTAGTTCTGCCCAGCAAGTGCTTGGGGTCTGGGATTCAGATGCTGCTCCCCAGCCTCAGGGCTTTTGGCGGTAGGTTTGACTGCTCTTCAATGGGAGCTTATCTGCTGGTTCTCAGGTGGGGGCAGGGCCGCCTCTCAGGCTCAGTTCCCTCAGGGGGTTTATGCAGAGATCTCTTGCAATGGAGCTCCTGCTGAGCCCCTGCCTGCCCAGGGAGTCTCCAGCGGAGCTGCCTCCGCCTCAGCCTCTGCCGGGGCCGCCGCCTCCTGAGGGGGTCCAAGTCCCAGAGATACCCTGCTCCCCTCTCAGCCCGTCTCTCTCACTGACCTGTGTGTCTGTGGGTGGAGGAACCTTCGCAGCTGCCAGAGATTCAGGTCCCTGACGCCTGCTGGGCTCTGCTGGCTCCTCTCAGTGCTGCGTGGCCTGGGCGGGGGAGGGGAGCGCTCGGCAGGACAGGACTTCACTCACGTCCAGGGTACCTTTGCGGTCGGTTTTTCAGGGCTCTCTGCAGCAGAAATCTCCTTCACTGTGTTGCTGCGCGGCTTCCACTGTTCCAGAATTTGTCAGGAGTTCTTTTTACAGGAAATCTATGGGCTGTGGGTTCGGACCTAGCATAGGTGAGTCTTTCTACTCTGCCATCTTGGCTCCGCCCATCTCATTATTTTCTGTGTAAATCATTGATTGCTCCTAAATTATTTAGAATGTAGATCCTTGGGGCATAATTTTTTTTTTGCTTTTGATTTTTGTGACTTTTTTCTTTTGACATGTCATGTCTAGCCTTTGGCAGTCAGTAATTTGGAAGTATTCAATTTCAGATTTCTTTGAGCTGATGATTCTATAGATTCTATCAATTTTTACTTTTACTTCCATTCCCTATAATTCTTAGAGATTTTCTTCTATAATTTCTTAGAATGAACCATACATTTATTTTTGTTTTAAAGTTTCCTTGTTTTTTATGAGTCTAATGATTCCAATTATCTCTCCTTATCCTATAAAAAAATTTTCTAGGTCAGTTATTTTAATAGTACATATTGTATTTAACATTTACTACACTTTTTCAATCTTTTAATGTTAATCTCATTATTCTTGTGGTATTATTGATTTTTTATATCTATTTACACCATTCAATTTAGGAGTTCCATTATTTTGATAAAGATTTTCCTTTTTCTTCTAAATCATTCAAATGTTTCTAACACTTTTTCTCACGTGCTTTAAAAATGATTTATATTGTATTTCGTCTCTCATTTTACTTCCATTGGTTATACTTCCTTCTACCCTCATAGTCTTTGTGACCAATTTATTCTCTCTGAATTTCTACATGTAATAATTGTGGAATTACTCTCTTCTAATAGAGTTTCATCCTAAGGTTCTTTAAACCAAAAAGATCCCTTAATCGTTGAGATATTTTGTTTTTCAATTTTTAAATCACTCCATTAAAGGAAGCAGATAAAAGTCTTCTGCTGCTACTTCTCTTGGCATTTCTTTTAAACTTTAATTGAGTCTTAATGACTATGTAATTGTTTTTGCTACTGTCATATTTATTCCTAAGTGCAGAACTTAAAATGAGATCGGAGAATTGTTAGAAGCTGCACAGTGCTCTCTCTCTCCCTAGGACAGCCAGCTTCAACATGAAGCCAACTCAAAGTGGCTTCATAGCTTTTCCACCTGCAGGCAATCCTGGATAAGACAGATGTTGAGCTAAGTGATTAAACTTCCAGTTCTTTCACTCTGGGTGCATAACAAAATGTCATGTGGTTACCTGGACCAACTAATAAAATAATTTCTTTTTCTTTTCCTTCTACCCTCTCACTCTCTCCTCTTGCCTCCCTCCTCTTCTTCCCTATCTTCCTGCTTCCCCTTCTCTTCCTTTCTTTATTTTCTCTTTCCCTCCTTTTTTGGTGTTATTGACATTTCTTTTTTAGTCATCTTTTCTATTGTTGTTAATCAATTACTCTCTTCGGTATAGTTTCTCATTAGTCTTTTGGTGGTATTGAAGGGGTTTAGATTTGGCCAAAACTTCTCATGTCATCATCTTTCCCAGGTGTCGTTATAATTAATTTCTCTTGAAGACAGCAGGGCACTAAATAGGCCTCTGACAGTGTCATTGTGGGCATGGACATCTATCCAAAATTATTTTCTTCTTTTTCCTCAGGCATTCTGGTGAGCTTGAAACAAATGCATGTGTATTCCAAGCATCACTGTGGCTGAAATGAAAGAACTGTTCTAACTTACACACATTTGGATGTTCTGTTTTCAAACTCATCTGTTTTGTAGAGAAGAATCTTGCTATTTAAAATTTCTAGAGATGCTGTCAGAAGTACTAAAGCCAGAACAATATTTACTACCAGAATGTATCGTTTAAAAGAAATAATGGCAAATGATTACTGAGCACTTAGGTTATTCTTTGTCTTGTGTCTTTTATCACAGACCATGTGTGTGTGTGTGTGTATGTGTGTGTGTGTGTGTGTCTGTGTATGTGTGTGAGACACCTAAACTTATACATCATGCAGGAAATGGCAGATAAAGAGATCATTGTGCAAGTTTTTTTTTTTTTTTTGGCAGGGGGTTTCTAAACTTGAAGATAAGAACTTCTGTCTCCTGTGACAACGTTTCCGTCATTATAACATGCTTGATCAAAACTGCTGTTGTCAGTTTTTAGTTTCAGTAGTGAATATCCACAAAACTGCAATGCTCTAGTATCAAGGTCATTTGCACTTGCAACTTTTGCAGTTTTGTGCTTTGTCAATTGTAACAATAGTGTAACATTACAAGTATTTGTGGGGCATGTGCTGAGGGAACCTCAGGAAAATGTTCATTATTCTGTCCCTATCATTTAGATGATCGTTGATAATTTTCTTTCTCCTGAAAAGCATTCCTGTCCTCGTCTATTTCACCATTCATCACCTTTAGAAAGTGGTCACCTTGCTCTAAATCACCTACCCCAGAGAATTTCCTCAGTTTAACTTTAAAATAATATAAAACAATGCCCTGTATTCAGTGCAGTATTTCAATAATAATTGTAGCAATGGTTATTATTTTTAAGCACAATTGAAATAAAATCATCCATAAGCATTGGTACAAAAAAAGAAAAAGGAAATCCTGCCCAGTATTTTTCTACCCACTGAATAGAGAGTAATTAAAAAAAAAAATCTAACATTTATTTTCTCCACAAACAACAGTCTTCCTGCTTAATGAAATAAGGAATGACCAATATTTATGGTTTGTTCTTTGTAGCACATTGAGGCAATTGCATCATATTACTCTAGAAACACTAATGCTGTTTGAAAGTGAAGTTAATGCCCTGGATGGGGCATTGATGGGTAAGAGAGTAGTACAGTGGCTAGAGCACTTGACTCGTTTGGAGTCAAGAAGACTGGATTTTAAATTATGCTTCTAGTGCTTACGAGTTTTGGGATCATGAGCAAGTCAATTAACCTCTTTCAACCTTCAGTTCCTAATCTTCAAAATGGAGACAATAATAGTAAATTTCACAAGTTTCCTATGAATATCAAATTAGATGAAGTATGAAAAGGGATTTTCAAAATTTAAAACATGATATAAAGTCTCACTATTATTAATATTATTATTTTAAACATTGTTATTATTATGTAATAGTCTTTCAACATGTCTAGTACAGAATTTCTAATTTTCTAATTTTTAGAATTTTCTACTTCTCCTCTTGTTCAGCAATTGATAGGTCATCTCGGCAATCTTTTATTTAGGATCTTACTCTTTCTGTTAGGGATTTTGCCATTGTTTGTTTAGCATAATACATGTAGATGGTCATCAAAATGATGAAAATCTCATTTTCTGAATCATTGATAAATTTATCTGTGAAGGTTAAATATGACTCTTTTAAATAAAGCATGGATGATCCAAGGATCCAGTTGAGGTGAGGAATACAGTTTTAAGCTGCCTTTTGTTTCATTTATATACTCAAAGTGCTTTCTGTTTTGTTTATTTTATTTAAATCAACTTCTGAGGTCTAAATTGAATGAATATGGTGACTGTTTCTTTTTCTTTGGGTTGATAGAAAAAGTCAGATGGTCCAAGATAGAGAAAGTTCTAGAGTTCTTTAATATAGGGGATGGTAGGTACTTGTGTACCACTAGAATGAGGCTTCAGGATTGGTAGCATGCAACATTACCTCTCCTTGACCTAACCAAAGAAAATTGTTCATGGTCTACTGTGGAGGAGCCTGCCTTCTCCATCAGAAAATTATGTTCTTCATGGGGACAAGGAGAGCTCCAACACACTTGGAATCAGCATGACCTTGGTTCAAAGTCTTCCTCTGATAAAGCAGGGACCTGGCCATTGACAAATTCCTCTCTAAGTCTTAAGAAACTCTCTAAGAGTAAAATTTATAGACAGGTTGATATACATCATATGGTATATATCATATATCATGCATCAAATATATGTGAGTTCATTGGTGTAGAGTCTCCTTCCATTGAAAGAGAGCCCAACCTCTTTGTACATTATTATATGGACTTCATGAATTGCTGTGGCAGAAATAAATGTCTTGATTTCCAGTCCCACAAAATAAAATGAAAGAATGAATAAAAAAATAAACTATCTGAAGGCAATGATCAAGAATTTGTTTGAAAAGGGCCTTCCAGAACTGGTGACCCAATAGTGTCTTCTTGCTAGAGCAAAACTATGGGATTATATTTAAATGGAGGTAGTTTTCAGTATGTTCTCTTATATTATCTTCCTTTTGTTGATGAAGAAACATAATATAAATATCTTAAGTGATTCAAGTAATGTTACATGAATTAATGCTGTATCCAGAAATAGAATTCAAGTTTCTTGCTTTCAACGTAAGTGCCAACTACTATTTGCATATAACTAAGGGAATATATTCAGAGCACTGCACATGTTATTTAATATCACTAGGTAAATATTTTTCATGTCACAAAAAGTTTCTGCCGTATCTGCTGTTTCATTTAGTCCAACTTTTAGACTTGTCAAAATTTAGAAGGATAAATTCCTAGGCATTTTCTCTCATTTCTCACATTTCTGCACCAGTTAATAATATGACTTACTGGAACACAAACTTTGATTTCAAGAGAGATCTGATCTCTGTTTTGTGCACTGTGATTCCCTGACTGATCTTGTCCAAGTTACTGACCCTCCTTCTAACTGTGTTTTCTCATCTGAAAAAAGAATAGATAAGAATATATCTTCTCACTGTCTACCATTAGGATCAAAACATGAAGAGCCATAAAAGGAGTTTATAGAAGAAACAGACTGTTCTGATACACAGTATCAAGACCCAGAGCAACATTATAGAAAATCCTGCCTGTAGGGTCACTGAGTCACCACACCTAAGGCAACTGATCAGGTAAAGTTAGAACTATGTGCCTCAGAGCCAGCTTTATTCAGGGGTCAATTATATCATTTGTGATGTTTCCTAAGAGGTTTTCTACTGGTTTAGCTTTGAAGCAGTTTGGGGCTTTTTATGTATCAAGACTACTTTGCTGACTCAGGGTATGAAACACTTCCAAGACAAAGAAAAATCAAGGCCATTTCAAAGATAGATTGTGAAGTCAGAATGGAGCAGCTAGATGGAGCACCAGGCCTGAAAGTCAAAAAGATGAGTCTTTCTGAGTTCACGTCTGGCGTCAGATTCCAGCTATGTGACACTGGGCAAATTAGTTAATGCTGTTTGCCTCAGTTTCCTCATCTCTAAAATGAGTTGTAGAGGTAAAGGGTAAACTATTATCTTTGCAAAGAAAACCCCAATTGGGGACACACAAAGAGTGGGACATGACTTGATATGACTGAACAAAGAAAAAGTCAGCATAGAATGAAGAAGAAACACAAGTATGTAAGAAAAAATACAAAAGATGACAGTGGTGTAAATATGACAGATGCAAAGGGAGACACTATGACATTTGCATGAGTGGAGTATCTTTTGGGGAGGCTATGGTTTGAATATATGTGTAACGGTCTCATGGTGTGAGGGAAAGATAGTATTATATATCTACATGTTGATAGCACGAGGTGAAGGGTATGTGATGAATGAGTTTGAAGGCAGTTGTAAAGACAATTATGAGAACAATATGGCAGCTAGTGGCACAATGGATAGAGTCAGGCTTGTCTTCTTGAGTTCAAACATGGCCTTAGACACTGATTGCCTGTGTGACCCTGGACAAGTTACTTAACCCTGTTTGCCTCAGTATCCTTATCTATAAAATGAGCTGGAGAAGGAAATGGGAAATCACTCCAGTATCTTTTGCCAAGAAAATCCCAAATGGGATCACAAAGATTCAGACATAACTGAGAATGACTGAATAACAAAATAAAAACAGTGTCTGGGAGACGGTAATGTGATTATTCAGAAATATTCAGACAAACTATGAGAATTATCTCTTAGGTTTGTATGTAAATGTGTGTCTATGTGTGTGTTTCAGATAGACTATGAAAGGAGACAGTGAGGTTGTTTGATAAGCACTTAAGAAACAGCATAGCATCTATTAAAGATGGGAATAATGAGGGAAGTATAGTGTGAGGAAGGAAATTGGGATACATGTTATGGTGAGAGATCCTTATGTGCAGGAGATAGGCACAAGGAGACATAGAAGTGTAATATGAGGTAGCAAGAGTATCAGTTTAGAGGTGCAAGTGACTTTATAGTTCATCTATTCCCACTCTTTCATATTATAGATGAAGAAGCTGAAGATTGTTTATGTTAAATGCTCAACCAAGGCCACCAACACTGAGATAAAAACAAAATCCTTGACTCCTAATCCAAGCTTCTTTCCTCCACATTATTCTAGATGGACCTAAATTTGGTATGAACAGAATGAAGTTCAGAGTTGAGGCATAGAAGTGTTCATCTTTTTACACTAAGGGTGGGATGAAGATAGTTTAAAGCTGCGTAGCCATGAAGCTGCTGCCAATGCAAACTTGTTTCAGTTTTCCAGGAATGCATTCCTGAATCTCCATTCCCAGCTAGCTCTCTGTAACATCAAAGGTAGCATATTCCTAATAGAATAAAATAAAATGAAGAAAATAAATGTCCATATGATAAGATTACCCAGAATTCAGAGGTTCTAGTTCCTAGATCCTTCCACTCAAGAAGAAAGAATCCTATCTCATCTTGTTCAAATCTTGATCATATCCTTTTGTAAATTCTTTATGAAGGACCAGCCCCAGCATTATCAATAATCTCAAGTGCCAAGTCTGATAGATTTTTCTTAGTCATCATACTTCTTGATCCTTTGCAAAATTGATCACTTAACTCTCTTTCAGAAATAATCTCTTCCTTATATTTTTGTGACATTCTTCTGCTTTTCCTCCTGTCTTTCCAGCAGCAAGGTTAGTATAGTAGACAGAACACTGGTTGTTGAGTCAGAAAGACCTGATTTCAAATCAGGCCTCAGAAATAGTGAGGAAATCTCTTAATCGTTGCTTGTCTCAGTTTCCTCAACTGTAAAATTGTGATAATCACAGTACTTACTTTGCAAGGTTGTTGTGAGGATCATATGAGATGATATTTTTAAAATTCTTAACATTGTACCTGACACAAATTGGGTTCTACATAAATTCATTCCCTTCCCTTTCACATTTCTTTTTGTTTCTAATATATTTTAAAAATTCTTGCCTGCATCTCAGGAAAAGACATTATTTTCTCATTTTTCCTATCTTTGTTTCTTTGACGACTCTGACATAAATAAAGGTATAGCACCTTAATAAAAATTAACTAAAGTGTCCCATCTATGTGTTCTCCATTGCAAGTTGTATGTTTTTTGTAGCCATCTGCTATACATCCTCAGTATGTCTTAATAGATCATTATCTATTCACTGCCTATATGTATGTACATACTTCCAGGTATTTAACTTAAAGTGGTGTAGTAGCTAGAGCCTTAAGCTGGGATTCAGGAAGACCTGAATTGCAATATGGCCTTAAATACTGGTTACGTGATCCTAGGCAAATCGCTAAATCCTATGTCTGCTCTAGTTTTCTCAACTGTAAAATAGGGGTAAGAATAGCACATCCATGTAGAGCTACAATGATAATCCAATCAAGCAAAATATGAAAAATGTTTAGCACAGTGCCTGGCATATAATAGATACTTAATAAATACTTTTCCTCAAGCCAAGATAGTGGAGTAAAAGCAGGGACTTACTTGAGCTCTTCCCCAACCCCTCCAAATACTTGTAAAAAATAACTCTAATCAAATTCTAGAGCTACAGAAACCAAAACATGACACAGTGAAATAAATCTCTAGCCCAAGACAACGTGGAAGATCAACAGGTTGGGTTTATTGCACTGGGCTGGTAGTGGAGTGCAGTCAGTGTGGGCTATGCCAGTATAGATAAGATTAGAGCAGGCCTCAAGGGACAGAATCACAGGAATCTGTGGTAGTTTCCAGAATTCTCAACCCACAAATGCCAGAGAGCATAGAAGGTCTGTGGGAAAATTTTGTGAGACCTGAGTGAATGGGGAAAGTGGTCCTGCTGGGATCTGGTCCCAACTCTGGGTTGAGGGAGGTGGTGGCAGTGGCATTAGCAGGAGCTACTGCTATTTCTGGAGCTCTGGACCCACAGACTTTGCGGGATACAGTGACTGATCCAAAACTCTGGAACCTGGGACAGTACACCCACCCACACTGGAAGCAGAGTCTTACCTTGACAAAGAATTAAAGTCAAGAATTTGGCTTGGAACATGAGCAAACAGTGTTAAAAAACAAAAAACACAGCACACTACAGAATCTTACTTTGATAACAAAGAAGATTAAAACATACAACAAGAAGAAGACAACAAATTCGAGGAGGAGTCAATATGGCAGAGCAGAAAGACTCACATATGCTAGCAACGAACCCACAGCCCATGGATATTCTGTGAAAAGAACTTCCAACAAATTCTGGAACAGTGGAAACCACGCAGCAATGGAGGGAAGGAGATTGCCATTCCAAAGAGCCCTGAAAAACCGATCGCAAAGGTCCATTGCCCACTGGATGGGAGCAGAGCCCAGCCCTGCCCTGGAAGCATGGCCCCAAGAGGACCAGATGGGAGGGTCTTCAGGGATGGAATCCCTGGTGGCTGCGAAGCTCCCTCCACCCACAGATGCACAGGTCAGTGAGAGAAACATCGGGACTGGCTGAGAGGGGAGCGGGGTGTCTCCATAACTCAGGTCCCATCGGGAGTCAGCAGCAGAGGCAGCGGGCAGCCAGAGGCTCCCGGAGCATGCAGGAGCTCCTCAGGACCTCAGGTCCATTACGGAAGGTCTCTGCATAAACCCCCTGAGGGAACTGAGCCTGGGAGGCGGCCCTGCCACCAACTGAGCACCAAACTTAAGCTCACATTGAATAGCATCTGGGCCTCACTGCTGAAAGCCCTGAGGCTGGGGAACAGCATTTGAATCTCAGACCCCAAACACTAACTGGGTGGGTCTGGGCGGGGGTGGAGAGGAATCTCAGAGGTCAAGTAACTGGCTGGGAAAATGCCCAGAAAAGGGAAAAAAATAAGACCAGAGAAGGGTACTATCTTGGTGAATAGATGTTTCCTCCTTTCCTTTCTGATGAGGAAGAACAATGCTTACCATCAGGGAAAGACATAGGAGTCAAGGCCTCTGTATCCCAAACATCTGAAATAGATATCCAATGGGCTCAGGCCATGGAAGAGCTCAAAAAGGATTTCGAAAATCAAGTTAGACAGGTGGAGGAAAAACTGGGAAGAGAAATGAGAGAGATGCAAGAATACCACGAAAAACGGGTCAATTTCTTGCAAAGGAGACCCCAAAAAATGCTGAAGAAAACAACACCTTGAAAAATAGGCTAACTCAATTGGCAAAAGAAGGACAAAAAGCCAATAAGGGGAAGAATGCTTTAAAAAGCAGAATTAGCCAAATGGAAAAAGAGGTTCAAAAACTCACTGAAGAAAATAGTTCTCTCAAAATTAGAATGGAACAGATGGAGGCTAATGACTTCATGAGAAACCAAGAAATCACAAAACAAAGTCAAAGGAATCAAAAAATGGAAGAGAATGTGAAATATCTCATTGGAAAAACAACTGACCTGGAAAATAGATCCAGGAGAGACAATTTAAAAATTATGGGACTACTTGAAAGCCATGATCAAAAAAAGAGCCTAGATATCATCTTTCATGAAATTTTCAAGAAAAACTCCC
>JAQQSK010016785.1:0-10328 GCA_028658325.1 Potorous gilbertii | reverse complement strand
AAATGTCAATCAACATTGTGGTGTGGTTCCTAACATGGTGGATTTGAAGTAAGGAAGAATTGAATTTGAATCCTTTCTTAGCCACTTACTATGTGACCTTGGAAAGTCACTTTACTTTTCTTAGATTCAGTTTCTTGATTTGTTAAATGAGGATATTAATAGCACCTACCTCCCAAGGTTGTGGTGAAAAACAAATAAGAGAACTTGTAAAAAGCCCTTAGTAAATCTTGAAGTATGAGATAAATGCTAGAGATTATTAGTTATGATAGCTACTAAATCCCCAATCAGAATATCACAATTCTAATTCTAATTCTAATTTCCACCATTCGTTTTAATTCATTTTACCTACCTACAAAATTTCCAGAATAGTCTGAAGTTCCTAGAACCTGCACAATGCCCACAAGAAAATATTCCTTTTCAAGGGATGATTATATAAAGCTTCCTTTATCAATCAGTTTTATTTCTTTTCAGAAAGCATTCATTTCAGATTTCCCTGGATAGAAATGGATTTTATGATTGAAAAAGGAAACTCATCCAATCAAGTGATGTTGTTCATTCCTTTATTTATTCTAATAACCACAGTATTTTCAGCAATGAAGATGTATGCTTTCCTCAGAAGCTATGTACTCCTCTTTCCTCCCCCAGTATTAAAACAGGAAGGATTATATAGACAGGAAATATAATAAGCTTTATTGCAGTTCAGAAGGAAACAATGAAGAAACTGGGCTCTAAGTTACATAATGAAAAGGTTTATGAAGAGGCAGCACTTAAGCACTTTAAGGGCTTAGGTAGGTAATTGGGAGCATGTCCATTTCTTTATTAGAAGGCTTTCTACCACACACATGCTGTGCCATCATTTGTCAATAGCAAATTTTTATAGATGGAAAAAGCAGCCATTCTAATTGATGTTCCTCAACTCAGACGCTCTTTCCATTAGATTCATCAACACACATTATGTACCAACTGGCACTATCTAGACAATTAAGCTAAGTTGCCTGGTGTAGTCAAATACTTAGAGGTTACTTTGCAGGTGTTTAGTATGTGAGTAGACTCCTGGGTCTTACATTTTTGACTTTATTGAAAAAATGCTAAAACGGTTCTGTTTCTCTACCATTACTATTGTTAGCTTTTGTTTACTAATGAAGTAAGCAAGGCAGAAAAAGAAGAGGCTGGAAACTGAATGTTTGTATTCAATAAATATCACGAGTAAAGTTATTTATTTCTAATTTATGTATCCTTAGAGGTGTCTATCTCTTTAGTAAGAGAGTAAGAAAATTCTTTTTATTTGCACTGTTTGTTTTTAATCAAAGATGCTGGGAAATCATCGATTTCCCTCATTTTTTTCATCATACTCAAATAATAGAAAGATTGTTTTCTTCATTTGCTTTAACCATAAATATTGACTTCAGACACCTTCAGAATGCCCACTATATTTCAAGTAGGAAGCTGCTTACCAAATAGCAAGATATTCTAAAAATTGTTTGCTATCTTTGTTTTTACATCAAAACCATTTTCTAATGGATCCTTCGCCCTGCCCCATATCCAAAGAAGTCTCTCTTATAAGAAAGAAAACATCCCCTCTAAATAACCAAACCTTCATCCATATCTGTCAATATATGTCTTTAGTATCTCAACCTTCCTCTCCTCTCCCGCTCCCTGCCAATCCCATTTCTTCTCTACTGAGAAGAGGGAGGAAGATACATTGATGCCAAACCTGTTGTGGTTCAGTGTGATAGAACAATAGACCTGGATCAAGTCCAGCCTCAGACACTTCCTAGCTGCATGATCTAAGTCATTAAACTCTGTCCATGTTGGTCATCTCCTCTGTAAAATGGGGATAGTGATTAGCACCTACTTCCCAGAGTTATTATGAGAATCAAGTGAAATAATAATTGTGTAGCACTTAGCAGAGGACCTTGCTCATAGTGCTATATAAATGTTAACTATTAACTGTTACTGTTGCTATTACTACTCTTTCCTAGATATCCACCTCCCACATTTATGCTTGAACACTTCCTCCTCACATCTACCAATCAGAACTCTTAGTTTACTTTAAATACCTTCAAGGCTCAACTCAAAAATGCTACCCTCTTTAAGAGACTTTGTGATCATACACATGTATCACCTCTCTTGAAGGTTTGCATTTTCTTTCTCTAGATATTTTTACCTTCTCTGTGTACATATTGTCTTTGTACCCATGGTCCTGGAGAGCAGTTACTATTTTTTTTTCTAATTTGCATTCCCCACACTTTGAATAGTGACTTGAAAATAGTAGGAACTTAATAAGTCCTTGTTCAAAAAATGAATCTGTCCTATGGAATTAGTATTGGACTATGCATTTAATATATGTTAGTTCCCTTTTTTTGTGTATAACCAATTTACTTGGTTATAGCCTATTTTTAGTATTTTCACAGTTCTTTCTTTGCTCTACATCAGCTAACTCAAATTTTTCCATATTTCTCTGAGTTCCTCCTATTTGTTGTTTTATGTCACAATAATATTTAATTACCCTCAAATACTATAATTTGTTTATCCATTTCCCAATTGATGAGCCTCCTTTCTGTTTTCAGTTTTGTTTGGTTTTGTTACCACAAAAAGGTGTTAGTGTGATAAGGTTGATATATAAGGGGACTTTCTTTTACTTCCTTGAGGGACATGTACATATGATCAAAAGGTAACAATGTCTAAACATTTTAGTCACTTTTCTCATTGTAGCCTATTTTCCCAACTTCCTCCTGAGACAACTTGATGGTGACTTTGACCCACAGGGAGGTAGTTTAAAGAACATAGATATAGGGAAAATGTGGAGTTCTGTTTTATACGTTATGAATTAAAGATGTCTCTAGGACATCTAATATTAAATATCCAATAGGCAATTGGTAATGTAGGACTGAAACTCAGGAAAACACTGTGTATGCATATTTACACACACATGTATATATGTGTATCTATGGACATATATGTATGCATGTACATGTATAAATATACATGTGTATATATAGGTATGAATATACAATATACCTATATGTGTATATATGTGTGTGCATGTGTATGTGTGTCTTTGTCATTTGATTTGTCAGCTAATGAGATCACTAAGTTATAATGAGGAGATAAAAGAGAAGAGGACCCAGGCTAGAGCCTTAAGGAATGCCAATGGTGAACCGTTTTGACGTAGATGACTAGATATCAAAGGGAGATGGAAAGATGTTTAGGCACACTTTTCCCAATGCATCTGAATGATTACACAATGCCAACCCATATAGTTAAAAAACAAAATAAACAACTAAATAGTTGTTTTTGTACACATACTGCCAAACTCAGTGATTTATCCTTTTTGGCTTATCCTCTTATAAACATGTAGAAATTAAAGTTCATTCAGGACTTATTTATAAATAGTAGGTAAGAACTCAGTGGAAATGTAATGAAGTCACTTATTAAACTGAAATTAGTTTTATACTTTTCTCTGTGTCTTTCATAACATAAAGTTCTCAAAATCTGAATGCTTCCTAAGTATTCTCTAGTAGGTCCATCGTTTCATTTAATCTGTTTAAGTAGATCAGGGAAAACAACATTTTTCAATTCAACTAAACAGCTTTTATTCTGCTCTAATTTGGTAAGAGGTGAGAGGCATCATTTTGACAGACAGTGTTGAAAAAAGATTGGAGAAGTGCTCTTGGAGTCAGGAAGACTTAATGGCCCTTAATATTTCAGTCTGTCTACTACCCACATTTCAAAGAACTTTTGGAAGGGTTGTCTTACAAAGATAACCTTCTTTTCAAACTTATTTTAAATTGAGGCCACCTAGGCTTTTTGATTCAGTCAGGGCCCTTGTTGCTTCGTTGTTTGGGTTAGTTTGGGTTTTCTGGTTATTCAGGGGAAATGACTACATTCAAATACATTTGAACTCAGATCTTCCAGACCCTAGGCCCACTGCAGTAACTAGCAGCCATATATGCCTTATCCAGTGTTTTGAATTCATTATCACTATTAAGGGATGTGTAACATAATTTCTCATCAGTTTTCTAGAATCTTAATTTGTAATAGTATTGATCTGAATTTTCAAGTATTTAAAATATCTCATTATATTTATGATCTATAATTTGATCTATAATTATTCTCTAATCATTGGACACTGCCCCTCCTTAGAGTTATGATTAGTATTATTATGAGAACGTAAGTGCAGTTCACCATGTACCCAAGAATACTGCAATTATATCAATGAATTCATGTCAATTACACCTATCAGTCCCTAGAGAGATTAGAAATACTTCTCACACAAGCTGCCAGTTGAAGCCACAATGAGCCAGTTAATAAAATGGTTGGTAGTAATACCATATGCCACCAAAAATTCTTCTGATAGAGAAATTTAAGAGCAAGCAACATTGAGCAGAAAGCAACCTAGGAGACAAAGACCTTTCAGATGAATTACCTGGAATCATACAGGGCCGCTGAAAAGGCTTCAACTGATGCTATGGAAAGATCCATGTCTTTTAAAGGTCTGGTGTAAAGCTTAAAACTCTTCCATACCTGAACAATTACATAAAGTTCAAAATAATTATATGTGCCTTTCCATAATTAAAACAAAATTGTTAAATTAAAGAAGACAATTAAAGCTAGAGTGAAATGGTGTGCATTAAAGTCATAAAATCATCTTTGTCCTAATTATTCAAACAATCCATTTTTAATCTGTGACATTTCTGAAGCAATAGCTGTTAGTTTTCCAGTCTTATTAACATAATAAAGGATCATTGCACTTTACATGCTTTCAAAGATAAGTTATTCTCCTCATGTTTAAGTTTTACCTGACAAACAGAATTAAATGTTCATTGAACTTAAAGGTTAGAACTCTCCTCATTAGTTTTTTCATTGTTCTTCTAAGCTAAGTTCTTTGTTTACCTTCACACACTGACTTCCTAGCTTGAATTCTACTCATTTTTTTAAAAGATTGATAGAGTGGCAGAAGGTATTTGTGAGGAGCATATCTACTAGCAAAGAACATCAATCTCAACTCACTATTTGCATCTATGTGTTTTGTTTTAGATCATTAACATTTTAAGAGTTGCAATGGACTTTAGAAAGCAGGTGATCCAATCCCCCTCAATTTTCATCTGAGGAAAGAAAGACCCAAGATGTTTAAATGACTTGCTCAAGTTCACACAGAAAGCAAGCTAGCTAGGCAAGAACTTCAAGTCCAATTCCAAGTGGAAATTATTGTTGAAAATGTTATCTCTAATAAAATGTAGCCAAGAAAGACTTGTTTATTGGCAACTACATGCTCCTTATTAAACCCTGATGATACAAAGAAAGAGAGCAGGGGTTTGTTCTCAGACTTGCCATTCTTGCAAGTTTATAAGCAAGCTCAAATTAAAGTATGAGGGAAAGATAAGCTTCATAAAAAGAGAATGGTCCAATATTTATTCTCAGAGAGTAGAAAATACAAGCCTACAAATGAAAAAAATATACAAAAAACCCACTATTATTTCCCCATTCCTTCAGTATTTCTAAATGTCTGAAGGTCTATATTTGTTTGTTTTGTCTTTAAGGGTAGATTTCTAAGGTCAAACCAGTACGAAGAGTTGAAACACACATACCTAGGGATTACACATATTTGATACAGTCAATCTAAAATTTAAACTCCTCCTTTAGATTCAGAGCTCTCTGAGGACAAGTCAACAAAAATTTTGTAACCCTGTCAATGTCTTGTAAATTCTCTCCCCTTCAGTACTCAACAAATGTCTTCTGACTGTGCTGATTTATCATTATATCAGTGCTGACTTTGAGTTCTCAACCTTCTAAAATGCCAAAATGCACCAAATGATTTTAGATAATTTATTAGGGCCTGAAGTGGTAACTATGCATAGGTCATCAGCCTCCTAAAACTAATGAGTCCAATTAATCTCAGTGCAATGAATCATATGACTATCATGTGAGCATTTGTGGAATTTGATGTTAAAAAACTGTTCTCATACTTAAAAAAGTGGGAGCCATAAATCAAGTATAATTTCCAATTCTTTTCTTTAGAATTTTTTCTTTCCCCAAGACCAGCAAAGCTATTATATTTCAACTTCTAATCCTTAAAGACAACAAATTTTCTCTGGCTTGCTTTACCTAGACAACTCCTGGGTGGATGACAAAAATAATCTTCATGTAGTACCTATGTATCCCTACATCCAGAATCGAGGGACTTGAACATACTGTCACAGGAAGATAACTTATTGGTAAGGCAACTTAACCAATTATATTGATCATTTAACAGTTCTTCCTAAGATTCAATCATAAATATTTCTCATTGTAGCTTTTACCCAATGATCTCAAGTTCTGTTATAGCAATAAACTATTTCAGGATACAACTTGGCATCATCAGTTAAAGATCCATGCGCCCGTTACAAGTGTCTCATGATGCAGAGAAAAGAGTGTTGGATAAAGATATAAGGGAACCCAAATTTGAATACTAGATCTGACTCTGCCCAAGTGGTGTTGGCAAATCACTTCAGCTCCTCATTTTCAGTTTTCTCAGTGGCAAAATGAGAGCTGCATTCCTCTACTAGCCTACATTTCATGCTCTTGCTACATTGTAATCACTGGGAGGAAAGAATTGTAGTTTCTTTATTTTGTACAAATAGCTGAGCTTACCACAGGGTCATTATTTATAATAATTGTTCAAGAAATATTCAATTCAATAAACATTTATGAAGCACCTACTATGTGTCATGCACTATGCTATGCATTGGGGATAAGAATAAAAAGAAAAATCATCTTTGCTCTCTAGAAGCTTATCTAATTGAGTAAGACAACACAGAAAACAAGCTGTGAAGTGTGGGGAGGGACATCACTTGGTGTATTTGGTGCAGGGAGAGTTGAAACCAAGCAGAGCTGCAATTGGAAAAGTGAAGTGAGCTGAAAAGTTCAAATCCTGCCTTCTATGATGAAAAACTTTGGGAAAATATGCCTTTGTTGACTGATGGACAGATTGAACTGAAAGTCAAGGCTCCAAATTCTAGCCCTTCTGTTTTTCAAATAACAAGTTAGCCTTCATTCCTGATAGTACTGAAGAGACACTCTTAGAGGTTCAACAATGAGATGACTCCTGTTCTTCAAGTCCTGAAAGGAGTATTACATGGGAAAAGGATGGGATGTCTTGTGCTTAGCCCTAGAAAATACAAAAAAGAACACAGGTCAGAAATTTAAATGGGATTCAAGTCTGAAGCATTTCCACGAGACTCTCCTTATTGGTTGAGAGAATGATATCTCCACATTTCATGCCTGTGTGAGAGGCAAAATTCAAGGGAAGCCTTAGTGGGGACTTGGGAGGAGAGACATTCTTCTTTCTTCCCTCATTTTTAGAGGACATATATGTTTTCAGATCCTCTTTGGGAAGAAATTCAGAGAAAGTAAGAAGAGACTGAAAAGTAGACATGTAAAGGAGCTAGAAGTTCAATATGCCCCTGATTTTTAGGCTTATCCTGAGAATATGGATAAATTTCCAGAGACATCTATTAATAGTCTCCCTGAGATCCATATTTATACAAATACATAATCTACATGAGCAAAACACACCCTATTTAAGGGGAAACACATGACAAAAAATAGTAGACGTACAAATTTAGACTGGACTGCCTCAGGAAATAATATATACCCCTAGAACTGGAGCAAAGGTTGAATGAACACTTACTGAGGATTTTGTAGAGGGGATTTCTGTTTGAGTATGGTTTGTTTTAGATGGGCATTGAGGCTCCTTCCTTGATTTTATAACTTGAACACCTGGGGAAAAAAAATCAAATTCTCTAGGGTGCCAACATAAGACAGGGGTGAGAAGATATGAAATGTATCCCTGAGAATTTCTATACAGCACAGGAAGCTTTAAATAAAGGAAAAACTAATATGTCAGGAGAAAAAAAGCAGCTGCTGACATTTTTAACATAAACCATGTGGTAGGATTCTTGGGAACCAAGGTTGAAATCAATAAGCTCCATGGACCTTGAATACAAAAGGACTCAGAAAAATAAATACTTCTTTTCACATGAAGATTCCTAATGATTTCCATTAGCCTTTTTTTTTGTTAAAAAAGCACATTTGCTCAAGTAAAGTTTACAAAATATATTCCCAATTACAGATCAATCAGGAATGTTTATTACATGATAGTTGTTTCTTTCTTTTTCTTTTAGTTAATAAGTCTTTTTCCTATTGACAATTTCAAGTATTGTTTGCCCATTTAAATACTGATCTCCTTCTTTGTAGAAAAGATGTTTCCACTGCTTGGAGAGAGGACAAAATGGATGACTAAAATATATTTTCCAGACTCCATTGATGACATTCTACCACCTCTTCAAATTCTTTTGTTTCAGGAAAATACACTATAATACTTGAGAGTAGTAGTCTGGCACAGTGGCTACCATCCTCATAGTTAACCATGCTCATGAATTCTGTGATTGCTTGCTCTCATTTACCATGAATGCCATTAACTGTCAAATCTTTATCATTTCTGTTTTCATAAATTTTTTCATAAATGCCTTCTTTTCTCTAACAATAGCCATCATACTAGCTCAAACCTTCAGTACCTCTTAACTTATTGTTAAATCTTTCTAATTAGTTTTCCAACCTCCCATCTCTCCTAATGCCATTACATTTTCCACAGAGGCATCAATGTGATTTTCGAGGAGTGTAATTCTGAACATCTTACACCTTTACTGAATAAAATCCCACGATGAGGGGACAGAGCCATGATAGCAGGGTAGAAAGACACACATGCTCAAGCTCTTCCCCCACAGCCCATAAAATACCTGTGGGGAAAGACTCTCCATGGATTCTGGAGCATCAGGGATGGCAGAGCAGTAGGGTGGAGGAGACTTCCAGCCTGAGGTGGCCTGGGGGGCTGATGGGAGGGGGCTGTCATGCCAGATGCATGGAAGAGGGTGTCCTGGCCTTGGCTGCAGGTGTTCAGGCCTCAGGGGCTGTGTCCCCTGGCAGCACCAATGGTTCTTAGGTCCCTCAACCCACAGGCTCCAAATAAAACTTCAAAAGTCATTGAAAGGGATTTTTCACCTCCATAATAATGGAGCAGGGTCCTCCCCGACCCAGGTGGCAGTGGTGGCAGCAGCAGTAGTCATAGCAACTGCTGTGGAGGTGGCCAGGGAAGGCAGCAACCAGATGTCATTGTTGGAGTCCCAGCTTAAAGCCCCTGGGGGAATTGAGTAGCTGATTTGAACCTCAGTTCTGAGCATGCTCCTAGGGTATGGCAGAGTTGGAGGACCTTGAGGAGTAAACTCCTCTCCCTTGATTGTGACACCTTGGAGGAACTGAGAACTTATAGGTCCCTAGAGGTTTTTCCAATGAAGGGGAAAAGAGGAGAGGGGAGAGGGAAAAAATGAAGCTTACTCTCATCACATTTGACTCAAGGACGGAATAACAGGCACACTCAATTTTGTATGAAAATCTATCTTATACTACAGGAAAGTAGGGGAGAAGGGGATAAGTGGGGGGGTGATGGAAGAGAGGGCAAAATAGAGGAGGGTGCAATTAGAAGTAAACACTTTTGGGGAGGGACAAGGTCAAAAGAGAGAATAGAAGAAATGGGGTGTAAGATAGGGTGGACACTAGCTCCGAACCCACAGCCCATGGATTTCCTGTAAAAAGAACTCCTGACAAATTCTGGAACAGTGGAAGCCGCACAGAAACACAGTGAAGGAGATTTCCGTTGCAGAGAGCCCTGAAAATCCGACCCCAGGGGTCCATCGTGCCCGGAAGGGAGTGGAGCCCTCCCCTCCCCCTGCCCCAGCCTCGCAGAACTGAAACGAGTGAGCAGATCCGGGCAGGCTTCAGGGGACCATAATCTCCGGCAGCCCTGAAGGTCCCTCCACTCACAGACGCACAGGTCAGTGAGAGAGATGGGCTAAGAGAGGAGCGGGGTATCTCCAGGACTCGGACCCCCTCGGGAGGCAGCCGCTGCGGCAGAGGCAGAGGCTCCCAGAGCAGGCAGGAGCTCTACAGCAGCTCCATTACAAAAGGTCTCTGCATAAACCCCCTGAGGGAACTGAGCCTGAGAGGCGGCCCTGCCCTCCACCTGAGCACCAGCAGATAAGCTCCCATTGAAGAGCAGTCAGGCCTGCCGCCAAAAACCCTGAGGCTGGGGAGCAGCATTTGAATCTCAGACCCCAAGCACTAGTTGGGAGGATCTAGGCCTGGGGTGGAGAGGACTCTCAGAAGTCAAGTAACTGGCTGGGAAAATGCCCAGAAAAGGGAAAAAAAATAAGACCATAGAAGGTTATTTTCTTGAAAAAATTATTCCAACCTTCATCTCTGAAGATGAAGAAGAAAACTGCTTACCATCA
>JAQQSK010016784.1:0-10328 GCA_028658325.1 Potorous gilbertii | reverse complement strand
ATCTCCTTCACTGTGTTGCTGCGCGGCTTCCACTGTTCCAGACTTTGTCAGGAGTTCTTTTTACAGGAAATCTATGGGCTGTGGGTTCGGACCTAGCATAGGTGAGTCTTTCTACTCCGCCATCTTGGCTCCGCCACACAAAAGTGTTTTGCATCTCACTTTTACCTCCCCCAAACCATCCTCCCTTCTATCAGCTCTCTCCTCCCTTCTCTTATCCTCTTTCCTTCCTAATCTCCTATTTGGCAAGATAGATTTCTATACTCAATTGAGTGTGTATGTTATTCCCTCTTTGAGTCAGTTTTGATGAGAATAGGGTTTATGTGCTTCCCTGCCTACTTCCCCCTTATCTCCCTCCACTGTAAAATCTCTTTCAGGCCTCTTTTATGTCAGATAATTTATCCCATTCTGCATTTCCCTTTCTCCTCTTCTCCCAGTGCATTCTTATGTCTTATCCCTTTATTTTTTTAAGAGTCCCATATCATCATATTCAACTCACACCTCTGCTTTCTATGTATACTTCTAACTGACCTAGTAATGAGACAGTTTTTAGGAGTTATAAACATGATTTTCCCATGTAGGGATATAAGCAGTTCAACCTTATAAAATCCCTTGTGATTTCTCTTTTCTGTTTACCTTTTTCATGCTTGTATTGTATCTTGTGTTTTAAAGTCAAATTTTCTCTTCAGCTCTGGTCTTTTCATCAGGAACGCTTGAAAGTCTTCTTTTCCATTGCAATTTTTCTGGGTAGGTAATTCTTGATTGTAATCCTAGCTATTTTGCCCTCAGGATTATCATATTCTAAGCCCTCTGACTCTTTAATGTAGAAGCTGCTAAATCTAGTGTTATCCCGTCTGTGGCTCCATGATATCTGATTTTTTTTTTCTTTTTGGCTGCTTCTAATATTTTCTCCTTGATCTAGGAAGGCTGGAATTTGGCTATAATATTCCTGGAAGTTTTCATTTTGGGAAGTGATTGTTGGATTTTTCCAGTGTATTTTTAACTCTGATTCTAGAATATCAGAATGCTTTTCCTTGACAGTTTCTTGAAAAATGATGTCTAGGCTTTTTTTTTTATCATGACTCTCAAGTAGTTGAATAATTCTTAAAATTTCTCTGCTGGATCTATTTTCCAGTGGTTATTTCACATTTTTTCCCATATTTCATTATTTTGATTTAGTTTCATTTTTTGTTGATGTATCATAAAGTCCTTGGCTTCCATTTGCCCAATTCTAATTTTCAAGGAGTTATTTTCTTCAGTGAGCTTTTGTGCATCCTTTTCCATTTGGCCAATTCTACTTTTTAAGGACTTCTTATCTTTAGTGAATTTTTGTATCTTTTTCCATTGGGCCAATTCTGCTTTTCAAGGCATTCTTCTCTCCACTGGATTTTTGTGCTTCTTTTTTCATTTGGCCTATTCTGTTTTTTAAGGTGTTATTTTCTTCAATATTTTTGTGCCTCCTTTACCAAGCTATTGACTCTCTTTTCATGAAATTTCTAGTATTTAAACAATCTTTTGGAATGCTCACTCTATCCAGTGTTCTGAAGCTCTGTTTACCATCCCAGCTAGCCATCAGAAACGGGGGGGAAATAAATGAAAAACTTTTTAAAAATTATTGATATAATTTTTCTTTATATTGATATTATATGTTCTCTATTCCTTTTAGTTCATTAGTTCTTTAAGACAGGTACAAAGACTGAATTCGGAATTATCAAATTCAGGGGTGGAAGAGACTTTAGACATTATCTAATCCAACCCTTCATTTTACAGGTGAAGAAACAGAGCTCCATACAGGGGAGGTGACTTTTTCAGGGTCAGACAAAAGCTAATAAATAGAAGAGCTGGGAATCAGAAATTCTTTTGTATAAACCATTTTGCCTAGGATTCCTAGGTCTTGGCCAGTTGACTTTGTTTTCTAGTATACTTCCCCTCTACCCTATCCATCCACCAAGTCTTCTCTAAATGCTGAGATCTCTCTCTGTATGAAAAATCTTGACACTCTAGCCCTAGTATCAGCATCATCATCAGTGGCAATAGTTAGCATTTTGCACAGCACTTGAAGGTTTGCCAAGTACTTTACAAATATCTCATTTTACCCCCACAACCCTGGCAGGTAGGTGTTATTATCCCTATTTTACAGATGAGGAAACTGTCAGGGAGAAACAAGTCAGGTGATTTGCCCAGGTATAGGGATGGGGAACCTGCAGCCTCAAGGTCACATGTGGTCTTCTGGGTCCTTGGGTACAGTCTTTTCACTGAGTTCAAGTTGTATAGAATACTTTTATTAAGGGGATTTGTGCTATGAAGCTTGGATTCAGTCGAAGGACTGCACTTGAAGGTCACATGTGGCATTGAGGCAACAGGTTCTGGCCCAGGAGCACACATTGTGTGAGCCCAGATTTGAACACATAGCTATCATACCAGAGTGTCAGGTAGCAAATTAATATACTTACTTATTCCTATGATTATAAAGCAATTCTCGACCAAAGGATTCTTGATTTTCCTTTTCACTCTTTGGACACAGAAAAGGAGAGAAAAATGTACCACCTAGGTCCTGAAAGTCCAGTGGCTGGAAGGACTCTTGTTTCAAACACAGGTAAACCAAAATGTTTGGTGCCCTATTATAGGAGAATCTCTGCTTCTCAAGCTCTGTTCCCACCACAAATGCCTTAGGCAGTTACTGAGAACCTTAGTCTGTCCTTGTAGAATCTGTATAAAGAAGACAGCCCACCTTCCTCCTGCTATCCAGTATATGCCTGCTGCATTTGGGTCTGGCAAAAAGTCAGACCCACCACACTATCTGCTTCCATTTGTGTAACAGTTGTAGTTTCCTCTTATAAAAATATTGAAATTTCAATCATAATTTGATAAGCAAATATTAATTAACAATCCATGTGGATGGACATAGGGATACATCATTTTGATAAGACAATGAGCATCCTTTAACATCTTCTATTTTAGGCCAATAGTAAGATTGATGTTCTAGCCAAGTTCTGCTCGAAATATTGTCAGAAAGGAAAGGCGTTGAATGTCAGGGTACATCAGCATCTTCTCATCTGGTCACTCTGCCTCTGTCCAACTTCTGACTTAGAGAAGAATTTCCAAACACTATCAGCTCACAACTCAACAACAGTTTTTTTCCCATTTAAATTATTTCTGTGCAAAATGGCATTGGAAGGGTACCTAGTCAAATGCCTATGCCCTCCTGCTCCTAAAAGAAGTGAATTAAAACAAATCTAACCTATAAACAAATCTGGGAGAAAGCAGGACAATCATTAGGGAAGTGACTATGCTTCACTGTGCTGCTCTCCTATTTTCTGCATCTTCCAGAGAGCATCTGACAGAGCAGACATCAGATAAGAATTCTGAGGCCCAAATCTGACCAATGCAAATTCCTCAGGCTGGTTTTTGAGGCCCTCCACAATCTGGCTCCAGTCTACCTTTTCTAGTCTTTCACATTACTGAGCCTTATATTCCACCCAAACTATGCCACTAGTTGTATTGCAAACTCAACACATCACCTACCACCTCTTTGAATTCATATAGACTTATCCACTATCCCTGAATGCACAACTTTCTCATCGCACTTTGTGGAATCCTCTTAATTGAAGACTGATATCATGTGCCCGCATGTTGGCTTCCTTGATTCCTCATCTGAAAGTAACTTCTCTTCCTTCAAGTTATCCAAGGACATTTTGTCTTCATCTCTCTTTTGCCCACATTACTCACCATTTTATTATATTTATCTGTGGTGATAACATATTCTCTTCAGTAGAATGTAAACGCTTTGGGGGCATTGTTTTTTTTAATACTGGGCCCTGGTTGCCAAGTGGCAACTTTTTCTCTAATGTTTATCACTTAACAAATGCTTGTTAACATTGAAGTAAAGTCATGCACATCCTTTTCAAAGTTTAAGGAACTTCAGGGCAGGGACATAACTAATTCCACCTTGTAATGCCTCCAGAATATTTTTTCTAGAATATGAGGGCCTGAATTCAAATCCCACTCCTGATGCTTATTTCCTGTGTCATGATAATAAGCAAGTTATTTAGCCTCTATAGCTCTCATTTTCCTCATCTAAAAATGAGGGTATTGGACTAGATGATCCTTAGGGTCCCTTCTGATACTTAAGAATTTAAGATTCAAATATCTTAGGTAATTGCTATAATCCTCAGTAAGTACTTGTTGACTCTGTATATGTGGAGAATTGGGGATGGGAAAGAAAGTCCTAATTTCCAGTTGTGCATGGTGGGGAGGGGAGAAGGGAGAGGAGAAAAGGGGTAGGACCAAGAAGCTGATGGGTGAGAAGGAACCTTTCGAATTTGCAATTTTCAGGTGTCAGAAGGATATGGTGTTCGTATTCTGACATGTGATATTTCAGGCAGACTTTCTGTTTTCCATCAACACATCTATTGTGTGAGGTATGACCTTTGCACTTATTCAATCCAGAACCCACACTTGAGAATGAAAATTCCAAGTGCCACTTTTCCCAGCAGGAGTCTCATTTGAAAGTCTCCTGTGCCCTCCCTGCCCCCCTTCTACCACTCCATTACTAAGGATATCTGCATGACAAATTACTGAAGTTTTAAACTCAAATTTCCCATTACAGACCTCGATGTCATCTACCATTCCTTTCTCCTATAGTTGTCACAAGCTAAGTTAGTGAGCAGACTCTTCAGTGCTAGGAATTACACATTGACAGCCCAGGCAGCAAGAAAAAAAAGAAATTACAGAGGTACTCTGAGGAGAAAGTACTAAAAAAAAAAACTTTAGTAAGGGCTCATAGAGGACAGTTAGGTGGATAAAGTGCCAGTCAGGCCTGGAGTCAAAAAGACTCTTCTTCCTGAGTTCAAATCCAGTCTCTGACACTTTCTAGCTGTGTGACCCTGGACAGTCACTTAACCCTGTTTGCTTCAGTTTTTTCGTCTGTAAAATGAGCTGGAGAAAGAAGCGGCAAACCATTCTTGTATCTTTGTCAAGAAAAGAAAACCCCAAATGGGATCATGAAGAGTCAGACAAGCCTTAGCAGCAACAAGAATGATTCATGGACTTGCAAGAGGTTGGAAAAACCTGTTGCAAGTTTATTCCTGTGCTGCAGCTGGAATGAACAATGCAGACAAGTAGGAGCTGAAAAGGTCAGACATGACATTCACCTATTCTACTTGTCAAATCAAGGAAGCAGTAGCCCAATGAGAGAGCAAAAAGAAAACCAAATGTGCTCCATGTGTGGCTAGGTACAGGGCACTTGAAAATCCAAGATGATGGGAACTCTTGCCAGAATCCCTAGAAAGGCCATCCCTACAGGGACTACCTGAAGAGATGAGTTCTCACCATCCAACCCCAATCCCATCCTAAACTCTTCACCATCATGTCATCAACAGCCATTACATTCTGGCCTCATGGATGTGAAACCTCTTCCATGATGGCCTCTCTACTGAGAAGAGAAACAAAGCATTAAAGGCCGGTCCAAGTGCTGGCTTCTACAGGAAGCCTTTCCTGGTTCCCCCAGCTGATGACTGTCTTGCCCCTCAGACCTCAGAGTATACTGTGCTTTATTTGTCTAGTTCCCTAATGTATTACAGTGCACCACGGTTCACCTTTATATATATGGACCCTCAGAAGCTACACCAAGATCCTAACACCATGAGTACTCCCTCAAAACCAGAGCTGCTTGTTGTTCAGTTGTTTTTGTTATTGTATTTTTAGTCATGTCCAACTCTTTGTGACTCCATTTGGGGTTTCTTTTGCAAACATACTGAAGTGGTTAGACATTTCCTTCTCTGTCTAATTTTGCAAATTGAGGCAAATGTGGTCAAGTGACTTGACCAGGGTCACACAACTAGTAAGCATCTGAGGCCAGATTTGAATTCAGGAAGATAAGTCTCCTTGTCTCCAGGCTGAGCACTCTTCACTGTGCCATCTAGCCTAGGGAGGTGTTTGTTTTTACCAGCCCACTGGAAAGGATCTGTTATTTAATTAACACATTTAATTAAATAGAGGCAGCTGGGGGCACAGTAGATAGAGAACAGGACCTAAAGTTAAGATCTGATCTCAGACATTTACTAACTAGTTGGTCAGGTCACTTAACCTCTGTCTGCCTCAGTTTTCCCATCCATAAGATAACTATAATAAAAGCATCTACCTCCAAGGGTTGTTGTGAGGATCAAATGAGATATTTTTAAAAAGCACTCAGCAAACCTTAAAAACAATGTAACTTCTAGATAGCTAAATACCATAGTGAGTTAAGTAATAAACAAGATTTCCCTTGCACCTATACCTACAAGGGGAACACTGTGCCGTAGATTACCATACCATAGGTGGAAAGAAGTTCATATGCAGAGAATATGTATGATCAGAAAGCCACTGTGGAAGGCACATACATAGAAAACATGTGTGATCAGGGAACAGTCATAAAAAGCACACATGTGGGGGAACTATGTGGTCAGGAAATGCATGTCAAGAGGTATGTGTCATGAAAGCACATCTGTGGAGGGCACATATGTAGAAACACATATATCCAGGACCTACATGAGACTGGGACAACTCAAACTACGGATATGGCAGAACCGATACCTTCTGTTGGGTCTCAGCCCTGTGTTGCTCTTGACTCATGTAGTCTCAGTGTCATGTCATTCCTCCAATCTCTAACAGCATCTCCTCTGTTCTCACGGCTGTTGGGCTGCTCCCTGCTACCATCTGCTGGGCTTTTGCTACTCTCTTTCTTCAGAACTATGTGTTAGGGAGTAGTGGTTGGTAAGTCTCTCCCTCATAAGAAAAGGTTAACACTTTTTGGGGGCATACTGTACAGTCATGAGCCAGGACACCTAGCCATACAACAAGTAAAAAACAGCAGAAGTTCCAAGGCTAAATAAGTTCACTTTTTTAAGCTTCGCTACTCTTTAACCACTTCTGAATTCCCAAATTTAACTGATTTTCCATTCCCTTAGCTCCTGCCAAGTGTTCTCAAGGTTCCACATGAGCAAACTGTCAAAAATCTGGGTGGAGCTCTGGTGGGAAGCTCCCTGCCCCTGGTTCACCTTTCACATTCTATGCATATCACAGTGGCTAGGCTGAATGTAAAAAGAAAATCACACTAGGATCAGTGGATCTTAGTGTACAGCTGGAAGAGACCTTAGAAATCATTTACTCCAACCCCCTCATTTTATAGAAAGCAAAATGAGACCCAGAGAGGCAAAGTGACTTGCCTACAATCACACAAGTGGTAAGTGGGAGTGCCAGTATTTAACTCAGATCCTTTGAATCCAAATCCATCTCTGAAAAGGGCTGGCAAATGTTGCTCCATTTCCCCTAGGAACAAAATTACTTTCTTTTGTTCATTGCTGTTTTATGAGCTGCCCTGTAGCTAGCATGAAAGGGCCACTCTCTAAATGGTGGTCTTCTAGGCTGGTGGATGTATCCCCCTTCTGGACTACAATCTCCTTGAGGGCAGGGACCACGTTCTACCTAAACTTAGTATGTGGTCTAAGGCAAAGTACAATGCTTTTGTACACACACGACATACTTTATATTTATTGTAAATGTATGTCAGAAGTGAATGATGGTGGGGAGATAGGGGGAAATGGGGAGAGGAAGGGGAAAAATCTAAACTATATGGAAGTGATTGTAGAACACTGAAAACAAATAAAATAATAATAATTTAAAAAAGAAGTGAATGATGCCAACCAGTTCTAGTACTTCCAATTTGTAAATGACTACTAATAAGTGAGTCCAACTGACATGTCCCCATGGATGCACATTCCCTTCCCCATATACATTTTAGGAAATCCTTGGGGAAGACAGGGGAACCCTGTTGTGGTTTTATTAACTTCTATGCTAAGAAATAATAGGACAGACAGATAGCATCTTTGGTTCCCATAAGAGAACTACCCAAGTCAAACAAGCTCTGGGATTCCCTTTGCTAGAACTTTGCATGACATTGCATGATGAGTTTGGACATGGACTCTGTGAAGTAAGATATGACATGAATTTAATGCAGAAGCTATTAGTTAGGAACAAGAGATGTCTTCAAAGGAAACATTTCCAGTGACCTTACTTTCTCCATTTGTTCCTATATCAGCTGCAATTAACTATGGTGTTTTTACTGACTTTTTCATTACAAGTATCCAAGGCATTCTGGAAAGTCACAAGCATTTATTAAGGACCTACTATGTTTCCAGGCACTATCCTAAGCACAGGAGATACAAAGTCCATCTTCTCCAGGAGTTTACAGTCTAATGAGAGAGACAATATATAAACAACTTTATGCAAATAAGATAGATAAAAAGAAAGAAAGGAGGGAGGGAAAGAAAGAAATGAGGAAGGAAAGAAAAGGAAAGGAGGGGAAGGAAGGAAGAAGAAAGGGAAAGAGAGAGAGAAAGAAAGAAAAGGAAGGAAGATAAGTTGTAAATAATCATAGAGGGAAGACATTATCATTAAGGGGGACCTTGTGGAAGGTGATGATTTCAGCTGATATTTGAAGACAGTGAGGGAAGCCAGGAGTTAGAGACAATGAGGAAGAATTCCAAGCACAAGAGATAGCCAAGTGGAAGATGGAATGTTATGTTAAAAAAAGAAAAAATAGTGTCACTGAATTGCAGAGTATACAGAAAGAAGTAAGGTGTAAGAAGGAATTCTATCTGTGAAGAAAATGTTATATTTGATCCTTGAAGTTATAGGGAGTCACTGGATTTTATGGAATATGAGAAATGACATGGTCAGACCTGGGCTTTAGGAAAACAGTGTGAGTGGAGGCTGAGCGCAAATGGGGAAGAAACTTGAGGGCAAGGAAACCAACCAGAAGGCTATTGCAATAGTCCAGGCCAGGAGGAACCTGAATGAGTTCAAGTTTTACAGAGTAAATCGTTTTATTAAGGGGATTTGTTCTATGAAGTTTCAATTCAGTTAAACGACTGCACCTGAGGACCTAGAGGGCCACAGCTGGTCTGAAGGCAGCAGATTCCCCACCCCTGGTCCTACACCAAGATATGACAATGTCAGAGGAGAGAAGGGGGCATATAGGAGGGATGTTAGAAAGATAGAAGTTACAAGACTCAGCAACTGATTGATTGTGTGGAATGAGGAAGAGGGAGCAGTAAAGGATGACACCTAAGTTTCAAACTTGGGTGACTGGTAGGATAGTGACACCTAGACCGAATTCAATAGGAAAGTTAGGAAGAGGGAATATTTAGGGGAGGGGAGAGATGAGTTCAGTTTTGGATATGTTGAGTTTAAGATTTATACAAGTTCTAGTATACATGTAGTATGTAGTAAGATGTATATCCAGTTCTAGGTGTCCAGTGGGCAGTTGCAGATGCAAGAATGGAGGTCAAGAGTAAGGTTAGGACTGGATAAAAAGATCTGAGAATCATCTGTATAGAAGAAACTGAATCGATGGGAGCTGGGGAGATCAAGGGAAATAGTATATACAGAGAAGAGAAGACAAGACAAGATAAGACAAGAGATACTAGGACAGAGTTTGGAGACAATCTTACGCTTAGTGGCCCTCAGTGCTGGCTTGGTGGAACTGGAGGCCAGGTGGCTGTGGAGAGGAGACTGCCAAGATTCTGGGCATAAAAATCTCTTCCTGCTCCCAGACCAGTGTACACACTTGATCATGCCACCTTGGAGGAACTGAGAGCTTACAGATTCTCAGAGTATACCCTACTCTTGACAAAGGACCCAAAAGTCAAGTGACTGGTTGGGAAAATACCCAAAAAAGGGGGAAAAAATAAGACTATAGAAAGTTACTTTCTTGGTGAACAAATATCTTCTCCCATCCTTTCTGATGAGGAAGAACAATACTTACCATTGGGGAAAGACAAAGAAGTTAAGACTTCTGTATCCCAAACATGCAAAATAAATATTCAATGTGCTCAGGCCATGGAAGAGCTCAAAAAGGATTTTGAAAATCAAGTAAGAGAGGTGGAGGAAAAATTGGGAAGAGAAATGAGAGAGATGCAAGAAAAGTATGAAAAGCGGGTCAACATCTTGCTAAAGGAAACCCAAAAAAATGCTGAAGAAAATAACACCTTGAAAAATAGGCTAACTCAACTGGCAAAAGAGTTCCAAAAAGCCAATGAGGAAAAAAATGCTTTAAAAAGCAGAATTAGTCAAATGGAAAAGGAGGTTCAAAAAAAGCTCACTGAAGAAAATAGTTCTCTCAAAATTAGAATGGAACAGATGGAGGCTAATGACTTTCTGAGAAACCAAGAAATCACAAAACAAAACCAAAAGAATGACAAAATGGAAGAGAATGTGAAATATCTCATTGGAAAAACAACTGACCTGGAAAATAGATCCAGGAGAGACAATTTAAAAATTATGGGACTACC
>JAQQSK010016783.1:0-10328 GCA_028658325.1 Potorous gilbertii | reverse complement strand
GGTTGCCTTGGTTTTGTTTGTACAAAAACTTTTTAATTTTATATAATCAAAATTACCTATTTTACTTTTTGTAATACACTCTATGTCTTGTTTGGTCCTAAATTCTCAATTCTCATTTTTAAAGAACTATTTTCTTCAGTACTTTTGTGTTTCTTTTACCAAACTGTTAATTCTCTTTTCATAATTTTCTTTCATAGTTTTCATTTTTTTTCCACTTTTCCTCCATTGCTCTTATTTATTTTTTCAAATTTTGTTCTTTTTTTATCTCTTTCTTTAATTCTTCTAGGAATTCATTTTGGACTTATGTCCAAAATTCATTTTATCCCCTCTGAGGCTTTGCTTGTTGATGTTTTCAAGTCATTGTCTTCTTCTGAGTTTGTGTCTTGAGCTTCCTTGTCACCACAGCAACTTTTTGTGGTCAGGTTCTTTTTTTTTTTTTTTTGGCTCATTTTTCTAGCATATTTCTTGACTTTGGAGTTGGGCTCCATTTACTTCTAGAGTTGGGCCATCTAGCCTGAGTTTCTGTTTTATATGTCCTTCTGCTTCTTCCACAGGTCAGTGAGGTCTTGCAAATTTTCACTGCTTTCAAAAATCATGTGATCTTGGGAGAGGTCTCTTCACTGTACTACTTGCCTGTGCTGTGAACCTTACCCACGTAGGAACCCTGTTCTCACACAACCACAACTGTTCTCCCTCTGTTCTGGAACTGTGATTTGGAATTAAGTGATGGGTGACAGAACTGCCAGATGGCTCCCATGCTTGCTCCCAGTGCTAGTACAAGGTTCCTCTGGGATCTTTCTGACCAAATGTTCTGTACCATTACCATCCCTGGGCATTGGGCTGCTCCCTGCTGCTACTGCTGCCTCAGTCCGGTATTATCTCCACCTCAGGTGCTGCTTGTGCCCCCTGCTAGCTCCCAGCTAACTCCCTACCCCAGTTATCTACAGACTTCTCTTTCTCTCTTCCTAAGCTGCTCTGGACAGGAAAATATCACTTAATGTGACTTTTCATTAACTTTCCTGCCAAGAATTTGGTTTGATGTGTTTTTCAAGCTGTTTTGGAGGGGATATTTTGGAAGAGCTCAGCAAAATTCTAGTTTCACTTTGCTATCTTGGCTCCTCCTCCTTTCATTTTTCTTTTTTAATAATTCTTTCTCTCCTCTTAGCTCCTAAATATATTTGTCCCTTAAAGTTCTGTTCTGTTCTCTTCAATTCTTTTTTAATACCAAGGATTCATAACTTCAGGTCTGTGAATTGGGTTTTTATTTTTTTTAATACACAAGATGTCCCAAAAGTCTTAGGGCAATTCTAAACTAGAAAAGCTGGATTTGGGGGACACCCTGTATATTTTGCTAACTATTTCAATATAGCTGACTTCCTTAATACTCCTATGTAGTTCATTTTATGTGTTTAAAAATATTAGACTGAGGAGTCCTTGGACTTCACCAGACTGCCAAAGGAGTACCATACACACACACACACACACACACACACACACACACACACACACACACACACACACACAAGTTAAGAACTCCTATATTCTTTTCTTTGGTGTTTTCACCTACACCCATTGCTTTAATTATGACTTCTAAATAGATGAGATTCAAAAATGCATAGAGATCTATATGTTTAGACCCATTTTTCCTCTCAGTTCCATGAAGTCTTACATTTCAAGATGTCATCTCTCTCTCTTTCCTCTCCTTTGTATCTCACATCCAATGAGTTGCCAAGATCCATCAGTTTTACCTTGGCAATGTCTCTAACATTTGTCCCTTCCTTTCTCCTCATTTTGCCACTTGCCTAATTTAAACCATTATCATCCCTTATTTACACTATTGTAATAAAGTCTTAATTGGTCTTCTTGATTCCTACCTCTCCCTTCTGCCTTACCTTGTCAAGTGTTGCAGTGTAATCTTCCTAAATGTAGCCTTTTTCATACTATTCTCGCCTCAGTGTCCCTAGGAAATTCTCAGTTGGAAACGGAATGGGAGAGAAGGGAATAAGCATTTATATAACACCTATTATATGCCAGGCAGTGTGCTAAGGACTTTCACAATTATCTTAAATTATTCTCACAACTATTCTATGAGGATTAGCATTATCATCTTCATTTTACAGTTCAGGAAACTGAGGCAAAAAGAGGTTAAGGGACTTACTCAGGGTTGCACAAGTAGTGTCTGAGGCCAAATGTGAATTCAAGTTCTTCCTGATTTCAGGCCAAGCACTCTGTCTACTGTCACCAGCTGCCTCTTGCTTTACAGCATAAAATCCTGACTCAGCTTGAGATTCAAAGTCTATCATTTAATTCTAACATAGCTTTCTGGCCTAATTTTTCACTTTTCCTCTCTGTTTTAGGCACTTTGCACTGCTAACCATTTCCCAATCTCATTTGTCCATCTCTTGCCTTCTTATGGTAACGAGCCAAGTACTGAACCTAATATTCCTTTCCCATCTCTGCCCAGTGAAATCTTTCTTTTCCTTCTAGACCCAGATTGGGTATCACCTCCTATATGTATCCAGTCTGAATTTCCTTGCTAGAGGTAATCCTTTCCTCCCCAATTTCTCATCCCTCTCTGTTTGACCTTTCCTCTACATAGTATAAATTGAATTTAAATGAATATTGTAAGTTATTTGTGTGTGTGTATATATATATATATATATGTATATATACACATATATGTGTATATATACATATATATATATATATATTCTCTTCTAGTAGATTGAAAACTCTTCGAGGACAGGAATTATGTCAGTTTTCATCTTTCTGTCCTGTCTTTATTAGCACAGAGAACTATGGATAGTAAGCAGTTTAAGAAACAATTGTTGAATGAAAAAAACAGGAAAATTATAAATGCTGGAGATTTGGGAAAATTGGAACACTAAAGCATTGTTGGTGGAACTATGAACTGATCCAACTACTCTGGAGAGTAATTTGGAATAGTTAACCCAGCAATACCACTTCTAGGGCTATATCCCAAAGCGATCATACAAATGGGGAAAGGACCCACATGTACAAAAATGGTTATAGCAACTCTTTTTGTAGTGGTCAGGAATTGGAAATTGAGGGGATGCCCATCAATTGGGGACTAGCTGAACAAGTTGTGGTATGTGAATGCAATGGAATACTATTGGAATACAATGGAAATGATGAACAGTCAGATGTCAGAAAAATCTGAAAAAACTTATGTGAACTGATGTTGAGTGAAATGAACAGAAACAGGAGAACACTGTACACAGTAACAGCCATATTGTGTAATGACTAACTTTGACTGACTTAGCTCTTCTCAGCAATGCAAGGATCTAAGACAACTCCAAAAGACTCACAATAGAAATGCTATCCACATCCAGAGAATGAAATATGAATTCTGAATGCAAATTGAAGCATACTATTTGCTCTCTTTTGTTTTGTTTTCCTTTCTAGTGATTTCTCCCATTCATTCTAATTCTTATTTACAACATGACTAATATAAAAATACATTTAAAGAATGTATATGTAGAGGCTTTATCAGATTGCACACTGTCTTGGGGAGTGGGTAGGGGAAGAAGGGGAAGAAAATTTAAAACTCAAAAGCTTATGGAAGTGAATGTTGAAAACTAGCATTCAGTAAATTAATTTAAAGAAAAAAAATTGTTGAACTGAATTAAATCGAATGGAGGTTCAAGCAGATCTTCACCTGAATTTCTACATTGATCAGTCAGTAAGTCTACAAACATTTTTTAATGTGCTGAGTACTGTACTAAGTGCAAGGGATACAAATACAAATTAAAAGATAGTCTCTTCCCTCAAGGAATTTTCAATCTAATGGAAGAAAACAACACACAAAAGGGTAGAATGGAGAGTTTCAAAGAAGTCCCAAAACCATGTAGCTGATTTGAAATGTGACCATGGATCAGTAGAGTCCTGAAAAATCATCCCTGTGTCCTAAATTAAGTTCCTACTCAGTAGAAAAAAGTCTGCTTTTCACTAACCACAAAAATTTGATTCGTTTTCAGTTAACCCCATTCCCTGCTCCAATGGAAGTCAATTGATGATTTGCTGGTATACATTTCAACAAGGCTATGACCTTTCCCCACCCAGGGCTGAGTCATAATTCCCACAACTCTCAGTTTGCTGAATGGGATATCACCCTCCACAGGAACTTCAGGTTAAACTGGGAATTTCCCCTGATGATGTGTCCTGACATCCCTAAGCCTGTGTATGGATCTCGCTGAACCAGGTCCTAAAACATAGCTCAGTTCAGTTGAATAGAATATGGCCATTATCACCATAACTCATCAGTTAAATCTAGCTTTAGGTCAAATTTTATTTGGTCAGATTCAGTACACATAGCACATGTTTCCTATAGTCAAATAAAACAGACCCTCAGGCTGTGGTCCTGGACTAAGAATGAAAGTCATTTTTACTGCTATATTGTTGGGTGTTGTTGGGTATCTTGGTATACTGGATAGAGGGCCACTCGAGTCAAGAAGAACTGGCTTCAAGTCCCACCTCCAAAATATATTGACTGTACGACTAAGGAAGTCACTCAATTTCTCAGTATCCCAAAGCAACTCTAAAGCTGTAAGTTGCAGAACAGGTACTGACCTGCCTTGGGAGAGGTAGTTTCCTCCTTGGATGTTTCCTACACCAATGAAAGCACACGTTTAGTATCTTCCTCCCCCCAACAAAAACAATGCAAAGTAGTAGCATGTAGAAGCAATAATTGTTTTCCTGATTTATATTGATTTTATCTGCAATGTTTTATAGGAATTCTATTCAAAGTTGTTTTGTGAAATTAACATTCAAGTGTTTCAACAATGTGTTGTAATGACAGAAAGCTCACAGGAATGGGAGTCAGAAGCCCAGGGCTCTATTCCTAATTCTTTGTTATCTAGCTATATAGCATTGAGCAAATAATTTTAATCTTTCTGGGCCTCAGTTTCCTCATCTATAAAAATGAAAGGCTTGAAATAAAAGATTGCTAAGGTCCCTTCCAACTCTAATATTCTATAATTCTCATTTATCTTGCAAAATATGGATCCATTTATCCATCTGTGATGGCATGAATTAGAAGAAGGACCCAAGAGAAATAAAATCAAAGAATACTCCCTCCTACGGAACAAGACACTGGACTTATTATAGAACTGAAGAAAAGTTTCATTTAAACATAAACCTGCTAAGCAAATGCATTCTTACCTTCCAAATTTTAATGCTTGATTTCATGTTGGAGTTTCTATTGAATTTAAGAGCTTGTTGGGCACAGTGAGTGGAGGTATATGTGTGAAAACAGAAAGGACATATACAGAAATTAAGGATAAGGCTGAACTATCCATTTCCCTCTTTGCCCTTCTGTTCCTGGGCTGCCCTGACAGATCAGTGTTATGTAATGCTTCATACCCTGTACTTGTATCCCCAGGGCCTTGGCATGATGCCTGACACTCAGTAGGTGCTTAACACTTATTGATTGGATATTTCCAGGATATTGCCAGGTAGGAAGGATTCCTAGCATCAATATTCCTTTTAGGTTCTGACTATTCTTTGGAGATATGCATGTAGTTATTCAGAAGACTTGGGGATTTGTCTTGTATAAACAGAATAAAATAGGTAATGACCACCACACTGCTCTCCCAAAGGCTTGCCTAATATAGAAATATTTCCTTGCCCATGTTCTACAGCCCACCATATAAAGCATGAGATCTGCTGAATGAATATGTGACTTTGTATGATTCACCCTTGGGAAGCTAGAACCGTTTAAATTCCTATGGGCTTGAGAAGCAAATACCCATGCATAACGTCTCTTGAACATGATATCCCTCATGACAGAAGAACTAAGAGCCAAAAACGTAGGTTATGTAGAATCATCAGCAGCCACCTCTTTTAGCAGTTGCTCAATTGACAGTGTTATGACTCCTCCTTATGTAACTAGATATCTTGTGAGCCTATCCCCATACAAACATACAGGTGGCTGAGAAAACAGAAGACTAATGATCTCTGCAAAGGGCAACAAGACAGATGCCTGAATCCTAGCAAGGTGGCCTTAAAAAACGGAGTGCCCCGCTTTTCACATATACAAAATATGCGTCAAAATGCTCTCCTAGTACTGATATTTATCTAAGTTTGAAAATGAGATTTGGAGCTAGAAGGGAACTTAAAGATCAATTAGCACATAATTTTTATACATAAGTCTTTGTAAAACATTATTTTTATCTGATTTCATTGTACTTTTAAACTGCTAATTTATGTATATTTTTATCTTCCCTGTTAAATGTTCTTTGAGGTTAGGGACCATATTCATCTTTGTATCTCCCCCCAGATTTAGCACAATGTATTGTACATGGTCTGTGTGCTTAACATACATCTCTTAAAATGTCTGTTGAATTACCATTTTATTCCTTCTGTTTGCTATCCTACTTAAGTCAATGTTACGTGATCATGTAGTCAGTCTATTTTTGTTTATTAACTTGAGTAATATAAATTCAAACTAGGTGTCACCAAGCAAAGTTTGTGAACTGGATATTTCAGCATTGCACTATCCCTCAGAAACAACATTACTTTGGGGAGCATTTCATGCTGTTGATAAACAGTGTCAACTGCCCCCCATGTTCTCGTTGGTTTTTCATGACACTACTTTTCTGCGTCTGGTTCCTCTTTTTCAGTCTCCTTTGGTGGATGATCATTTATGTCTCAACTTCAAATGTGGTTTTTACTCTCTGTTTTGGGTCTTATTATTTCCTTTCTATATCTTCTCTGTTGATCATTTCATTAGCTCTCGTGGGTTCAACCCTCATCTCCATTAAACTGCAATCTCTCTCCTGAGCTCCAGTACTGCATTTCCAGATGACTTTTGGACTGAACGTTCTGTAGATAATCAAATGCAATGTGTCCAAAATAGAGCTCATTATCTTTCTTCTAAAACCCTCTCCTCTTCTTAAGTTCCCTGCTTCTGTTGAGGCAGCTACCACTCTTCTAGCTACAATGGGTTCATAATCTTGGAGTCATCCCCTACTCATCACATCAAACCAGTTACCAAGTCTTATTGATTCTACATCTACGCTATCCCTCTCCTCGTAAGCCATCAGCCCAGTTTAATCATCTCTCACTTAGACTATTGCAATGCTCTCCTAATTGATCTTCCTCTCTCCAATCTCTCCCTTATCCAATTTGTTCTCCACACTATTGCCAAAGTGATACTCATTCCTAAAGCATAGGTTTGACCATGTCACCTCCCTACTCAAGGAGACAAAAAAAAGTCTCAAAAGTGCCTTAGTCAGCAAATAATTGTCTTAGTTGTGAGTGGAAAGAGATGACAGCCAAAGGTAAGAGAGGCTAAAATACAAACTCATATGTAAAATCTTCAGAAGTATTATACCTAATATTGCCTCATGAAGCAGATAGAAGTAGTGGAAGATAAAATCAATTTAAAGAAATCTTGGCAATATGCCCCAAAGAGATCAAAGAAAGAGGAAAAGGACTCAGATGTACCACATATATATAGATAGATAGATAGATATAGATATAGATATAGATATAGATAGATAGATATAAAATCTCTTTTTGTAGGAGCAAAGAACTGGAAGAAAAGGAGATGCCCATCAATTGGAGAATGGCCAAACAAATTATAGTATATGAATACAAGGAAATACTATCAAACTATATAAGAAATAATGATGAGGATGACTTTACAGAAATCTGAAAAGATTTGTATGAACTGATGCAGTGTGAAGTGAGTAGAATCAGAATTACTTGTACAGTAACAAAATCAAAAATAAACCACTCTAACAGTTTCTAATCAATGCAATGATTATGCATGTTACTACCCATATTTATTATAAGGACTTTGTTTTTCTTTTCCATTGGGGATAGGGTGGGATAGATAAAGTTTATTTCATTAATAAAAATAAATTTTAATTTAAAAAATAAGGATTGGCAACATACTCCAAAGTCAGTCAGTCAAAAAGCATTAATAAATGACTACTATGTACCATGCACTAGAGATACAAAGAAAGGCAAAAGACAAGGAAGGTCTCAAGAGGAGACAACATGCAAACAAAAATGTATGAACAAACTATACACAAGGTAAATAGGAAATAATCAACAGAAGGAAGGCACTGGAATTAAGAGAGATTGGGAAAGAGATCAAAGAAAGAGGAAAAGGATCCATATGTACAAAAATGTTCATAGCAGCTCTTTTCATAGCCAAAAACCTGGAAACTAAGGAAGTCTCCACCAGTTGGTGAATGACTAAACATTGTGTCATAAGGATGTAACAGAATAGTTTTATTACGAAAATGATAAAAATGACAGTTTCAGAGGAAATTGGGAAGTTGTATGTGAACTGAGGCAGAGCAAAGTGAGCAAAACTAGCAGAAAATGTATACAATGACAAAAATATTATACAATGATAAATTGCAATTGTAGAAAAGAAGATGAAGCATACTCACCACCTGTCAAGAGAGGTAAATAAGACATGCATATATGGAGATTTGTTTTGCTAGATTATGCATATTTGTTTTTAAGTTTTTATTTGATTGTTCAATTGGAGGAGAAGTGGGGGGGCAGATAAGAAAGATGTCAAATAAACAAATAGACAGATTAATTGCTTTTTTAAAAAGAAAGTTTGATAAAAACTAAATGGAATAAAGTCATCCAAGGGTAACTTAAGGATTAAAAATAGAAGGATGGCAGCAAATAGAATAAAAATGGAAAACATCTACAAAAAATTTTATGGGTTTTGTTTTTCTAACCACACTTGAACTCTAAATATTGTAATCCTAATTATGAGTATAGAAAAGGTGGAAATAAAATACTGAAAAGTGTAAAGATAGGAAAAGAAGTCTTATTTGATCAAAGGGTGTCAGAATGAAAGGTGAAAATTGTTAAAGCATTAAAGAATTGATACACAAGGTATTTGAAAGCAAGTAATGTTCAAAAGACACTGAAAAAATTTTAGACTTTACTAGTACTTAAAAGACGAGACCAAGAGACATTGACAACTACTAACGTATATCTATTTTCCAATCTGTATAAAATTTCTTAGGAGAATCATCTTCACAAACATCAAAGAAATCCTCAGTGTGAATATTAGAAGAGAACAGGTAGAATTCCACAATCCCTTTTCCACAGTGGGACCCCTTAGCCATCACAAAACTGACTGAAAGATAGAGTGAATACAAGATCCCATTGTGCTTATTTATTGATTATTTAAAAAGCATTTGATAAGGTAAAGCAAAATGCTTCCTTAAAAGTTCTGTTCCATTAATCAATTGATAAATACTTAAAGAATATGAGCAGGCAGTTTTTGGGAAAAATCAAAGCTATCTACAGTCATGTGAAAAAATGTGGAAAAATGTTCTAAATCACTTTTGATTGGAGAAATGCACATTTAAATAATTCTAGGTAACACCCTATGTCTATCAGATTGACTAACACGATAATAAAGGAAAATGATAAATGCTGAAGGAGATGAGGAAAAATAGGGACAGTGTTGATGGAGTTGTGAACAGGTCCGACCATTTTGAAAAACAATTTGAAATGGTATCCAAAGGGTTATAAAACTGTGCATAGTCTTTTTCCCAGCAACACTACCCACTAGATCTGTATTCCAAAGAGATGAAAGAAAAGGGGAAAGTTCTAAAAGTATAAAAATGTTAATAGCAGCTCTTTTTGTGGTAGCAAAGAATAGGAAATTGAGGGGATGCCCGTTAATCAGGGAATAGTTGAACAAGTTGTGGTATGTGATTGTGACTTCAGATATGATACGTGATTTCAGATAAACCTGGGAAGAATTATATGAACTGATGCAAAGTAAAGTGAGTAGAGCCAGGAGAACATTGTACGTAGTGATAGCAATGAAAGACCTGGCTACTCTGATCAATACAATGATTCAAGACAATTCCAGAAGACTTACGGTGAAAAATGTTATCCACCTCCATAGAGTGAACTGATGTACTCTGAGTGCAGATTGAAGTATATGTTTTTCTCCTTCATTATGCTTCTTTCCTTTTATTGATTTTTTCACAACATGGCTAGCATAGAAATATGCTCTGCATGATTGCACATATATAAGGTACCATGTTGCTTTCCTTCTTAATTTGTGGAGGAAAGGAGAGAATTTGGAAATAAAAAAATTTCTCAAAAATGGTTTAAAATTAATTTTTTTAAAAGAAAAAGAGGGGGGGTGGAGCCAAGATGGCGGAGTAGAAAGACTCACCTATGCTAGGTCCGAACCCACAGCCCACAGATTTCCTGTAAAAAGAACTCCTGACAAATTCTGGAACAGTGGAAGCCGCGCAGCAACACAGTGAAGGAGATTTCTGCTGCAGAGAGCCCTGAAAAACCGACCG
>JAQQSK010016782.1:0-10328 GCA_028658325.1 Potorous gilbertii | reverse complement strand
AACAAGGAAGAACATCTGAGAGCACTTAAGTGACTTGTCCAGGGTCACACAGTAAAGTTCTGACTTGGGATCCAAACTCAGGTCCTAAAATCTCCAGGTTCGGCACTCTGGTCATTGCACCAAAAGCAAAATGTTGGGATTTTTGCATAGTCCTTGATTTAGTTTCGATAACTGGGTTTACATACCATTCGTAACCCTAGGTGAGATGCAGGCTGTCTGAAGTATTCAAGTTTTCGTCTATATTCTTGTCAGTTTCTTTTCATTTCTTTTACTTCTTTTTTAAAGCAATATTTGACTTTATGAAATATTTGCAATTCAAGAGCTATTCCTAAAGTTGCAAGATTGTATTTATGGGCTCCATTGCTCCCACAGATCTCACACACTGCTATTTCATCCATACGATCTGGAAAAATTTGTTTAGGGTGAGTGTGGCTTTGCTTATCTTCCTAGAACATTAGAACAGGAAGGGAAATTTAAAGATAATAGATATACAGAAATCTTTTACATAGTGTGAAGAAGGGCTATGTCTTGAGCTTCTGTAATCTGTGAGGGTGGCATCATAGCAGACAGTAACTAAGCGACTACTGGCCAAATTAGAGGCAGACCATTGCAGTGGACCATTTGTCTTACTCACTGGGCCAATGCTTATGTTCTCATGGCTAAGTGGTTATTTATACAATTAAATTAGTTTTTCCTAGGTTAGTATAATGGGACAATCTAAAAGAGAGGACTCTTGAGAGAAGAATTCATCCTCATCTTTTTCACAAGGACACAATGTATTCAGGGTCAAGTAAGTCAGGGAAGGTTGGAAATATTCTCTAGAAAGGAAATCATCCAGAGACATTAATTTGTTTTTGACTGCATTTTTATAATATTGAGTTCCTTGCAACTTGCTGAGGAGGAGGGACCAAGGTCCTGCCACCATGTCAGAGCTAGGATGTGCTTGTCCCTCCTCCCTGAATGTATTCAGATTCAGATCTAACAAATGTAGATGAAAATTACCAGCTCTGGTCTGGTCACCATCAGGCATTTTTGCTGTTGTCTTTCCAATTTCTGTGGGAAAATGGTAAAGCTATTTTATTTAGCTCAGAGTTTTTATTGGAAATGTTTTAAAGTTGTAAAACTTGCATGCCTGTCTGAATGACTAAGTGCCATGGTGATGGTCAGCACAGAGCCTTAAAACTAATATAATTATTCACGTTCTTGAAGCTCGGAAAGCTGCAGAACTGATCTAGGAAGGTACTTGACTAAATAGATAAATAGAAAAAGTAAAGTAATTACTGCTAAGTCAACACTTGTGCCCACAAACATAGATGTATAGCCATTTGAGGATGTTTTGGGAATTTCAAAATCAGTGACCAACAAGCCACCATGCAGATAGGATTTTCTCATTTTGGCATATCTATTGTTGCCTCAGCGCATTGTAGGCTTTAGTCCAATCTGGATCTTTAAGAGCAGCCTACAGTCCTGAAGGGATTAGAAATTGTGAGTTATGACACTATCCCTTGGCATCACATTGAGTTTGATGAATCTTTTCAAAAAATTCCTTTGGATGGGGATCTTGTTTAATCCTCGAGGTGATGCAGTGGATAGAATGCTGAGTTTAAAGTCAAAAAGGGCCAAGTTCAAATCCTGCATCAGACACTAGCTGTGTGATGTTGGGCAAGTCATTTAATCTCTTTCTGCTTCAGTGCCCTCATCTATAAAATGAAGATGTTGAACATGATGACCTAGTTCTCAATCTATGATACTATGATCCTATTCCCTTCACTCCTACTGGTGATTATCACAATTAGATTGGGAAATTATCACAATCACCAAGGTTGAGAGACTCATTCTTTCTGGGGAAAAGGGAATAGGGTTATCAGTTGCCATGTGAGTGTAAGTGAAAGGGTGGAATGAGGTGGGAAGAAGAAAATTTTGGGGCCAAAGAAGTGCTTTCAGTTCTGGAAAGTCTGCTACAAATGACAAAGAATTCTATAGGGTACATTAATGAAATTCTAGTTTGTCTTTTTGAAGAGAGCTTCAGCCCATTATGGAGGCAGTATCTACCTCGCCTTTGCTCTTACCTGCTCTGCCCCACTATTCCCCATCTTGAATTTGCAACTCAGGGACCTAGAGAAGGAGCATTATTTTTCAGGAGCCAGAGATCTGCTACTTTGTTCTATCATTTGAAGGATATTGTTGAAAGTACTTTTGTTGGCTTTCTCTTTTTCCTATCTGGATGTTTGGAACTATGCTTTATAGCTTGTAAAACCAAAAGAAATTGAATAATTCTGTAGACTTCTTGTCACTTTGTAGAGCCTCACTGAAGCAAGGTAATCCTTTTATATCTCCTTAATCGACTCACTGTGTCCCACTCACCACAGTTGCTATTCGAAATCATGACATTCCCTTCTACCACCCTCTCAGTTGAGGACCTCCCCTCATACTTCACCAAAAAACCTCACTATTCACCAAGATCTCTCCTTTCACCCTTCCTCTTCATCTCATGCAGATATCTTCCCTTCCTAGAGCCTCCTTTACCCTCTTACAAGGAAAATTAACTCTTCTCCTTGCTGAGACAAATCCCTCTACATGCAGCTTGGATCTCCTTCCATCCTATCTTCTCTAACAGATTTCCCAATCTGTTACCCAAACTGTCTCACCAATCCCCAATCCCTACTTTTCTTCTAGTGCTTCCTTGATTCCTACAGACATGTTGATGCCCATCTTTAAAGAACACCTTTCCTTGATCCTGTCTTCTTGGCTGGTTATCATAATTCTCCTTCCCTTTCACATGGCTAAAAGCTATCGATAATTTGTGCCTCTCCTTTAATTCTAAACCATTTGCAGTCTGACTTTCAAACTCATCATTCAACTGAAACTTCTCTCTCCAAAGTTACCAGTGATCTGTGAGTTGCCAAATCTAATGACCTTTTTCAATCCTCATGCTTCTTGACCTCTCTGCAACCTTTGACATTGTAGCTCACTATCTCATGGATATTCTCTCATCTCTTAAGTTTTCACGACATTGTTCTTTCCTGATTTTCCTACTAATTGTCTGACTGCTCCTTCTTATATTCCCTGGCTGATTCTTCTTCTGGGTCATGCTCATTAACTCTGACTTTTCCCCAGAAGTCTGTCCTGTGCCCTCTTCTCTTCTCCCTCTATACTACGTCATTTTGTGATCCCATCAACTGTTATAGATTCAGTGATCATCCCTGGGAGATGATTCTTATCTCTTTTTATCTAGCCCCAGTGTTTATCTGTCTTCCCTACTCCTCATCCTTTTGCTCTTCCAGACTTCCCTGTTACTAGTGAGGGCACCCGCATCTTTTCAGGCACTGGTTTTACAAACTTCATTGTCATCTTTTGCTTCTCACTTGCACTCATGTGACATAATCAATTTGTTACCAAACCCTGTCATTTTTACCTTGAGGACATCTCTCATGCAGGTCCCCCTTCTCTCCATCATATAACTGCTACCATGAAGCAAACTCATATCTTCTTATGCCCAAATCATTGCATTGGCCCTTTGATTGATATTTGGCACTCTCTACTCCAGTCTGTCTTTGACTTTTCTGCCAAAATGATTTTCCTAACATATAAGTCCCACCATGTCAGTCTTTCTGGTCAATAAACTCCAATACCTCACTATATGATACCTCAAGTATCATACACAAAATTCTCTGACTTTTAAAGCCCTTCCAACCTGTCCCCTCCCTATTTAGTTTTCTTACTCTCTACTCCATTCCATGAGCTCTACAATCTGACTCCACTAGGCTTAATACTTTTCCTTGTACATGACACCACATTTTCTATGTGTTGTTGTTCAGTCATTTGTTTTGTCACTCATGTCCAACTCTTTGTGACCTTATTTGGGGTTTTCTTGGCAAAGACACCGGAGTGGTTTGCCATTTTCTTCTCCAGTTCCTTTGATAAGGAGACTGAGGCAAAAAGAATTAAGTGACTTGCATGGTGTTCATATAGCTAGTAAATGTCTGAAGTCAGATTTAAACCCAAGAACTTGAGTCTTCCTGACTCAAAGGCTGGTGTTCTATTCACTCTGCTACCTAGCTGCTCCATCTCTCAACTCTGATTTTTCATTGACTTGCTCTCATACCTGGAATGCTCTCCCTCCTCACCTCCTCTTTCTAACTTCCTTGTATTTCTTCGAGTCCCATCTCCTCCAAGAGACCCTTCGTGCCCCCAATGCTAGTACCTTCCACTTCTACTGTATATATCCTATATCTTATAATTGTGTACACACAGAATTTGAGTTCCTTGAAAGCAGGGACTGTGCTTTTTTGCCTTTCTTCATATCCCTAGCTCTTACCGCAGTGTCTGGCACATAATAACCACTCAATAAGTGCTTGCTGGAATCTAGGTTGTGGAAAATAAGCTGCTTGAAGCCAGGGACCATTTCATTTTTGTCTTCATGTTCCCATTATGATGCTTGGAACATAGATTGTTAGGAATATATTTCTAGGAGCATAATGCCAGATGGTGAGCTTAGTTAAGACAATAAGCAGTATGTTTCTGGGGATATGATGAGAAAGAAAATGACCATGAACCAGAAGACCAAACTTCAAATTCTACCTCTGAAGCTAACTTTGTAACCTTGGGCAAGGCTCTAATCTCCCTGGGCCTCATTTTCTTTATCTAATAAATGAGATCATTGGATTAGATAACCCTTGACCTAGAGATTCCTTCAAGCTCTGGATCTATAATCTTTTCTTGTCCTCAGAAACAATAACATGCCAGTGTGCTCAAATGGAAACAGATCTGTCTTCCAGTCTTTGGTCTGCTGTGAACTCACTGTGTTCTTGCTCAAATCAATTCTCTGTTTCCCCATTTGTTAAATTGGAAATAATACCCATTCAGTCTTCTCCATTTCCCTTCCCTCCAGCAAAGTTGTGCAAGTGAAAAATTAGCCCTTTAAGGCCCTCCATAATTTGCCCCAACCAGCCTTTTCATTTCCATCTCTCATTACTTGGAGACATTACCTGGATATTTTTTCCTCTGCTCCCCAACTTACTGTGCACATCCTTGTGTATCAAAAGTTTTCACTCCTGCTATTCCCTTTATACCCTGAGATGCCTTCTCCTATTTTTCTGCCTTCCTAAGTCCTCTATATCTCTTCAGGTCAGTATTTTGCTGGAAATAAGAAAGTGGTAAAGGAATGTATTAGAGTAATGCCTAGAGTTATACTTTGTAATTGGAATATTAACATTTTGATTGAGTTGACGGCACATTTAAATGGAAATATTTAATTGAAAAACGTTACCATCAAAACACACATATGGGATCTGCAAGACTTCCTTAATGAAAGATAATGTTTGTCATAGACTAAAGAACTTCATGATCAGAATTGAGAGCTGAGCAGTACTTATTCTTCAGCTGTGAATTTTTATCTGATGACTCCAGCCCAGAGAGTTATCTTGTTATTTTAAACTTATGATAATACTAAATTTTTTTAATTGAAAATCATTGTTTATGGAGGGAAGAAGTAGCTTCCTTCTCTTTTCTGAGGACCTTCTTCCTTTTCAGAAAACTTCTATGATAGAAATCACCATTCAAAAACTGTTTCCCCTATTTCCATGTAGCCTCTCTAATTGGCACCTCCCTTATCTGTAACATGAGAGTGAGAGATTAAGTAGATATACCTGAGTGAGACTCTCATTCTTTTGTATAAAAGCCAACTCTTCTCCATACCTCTGAGCTGCCCTGATGAAAGCAGTAATAATGGACCCAGGAGTCCAGTTGATCAACTGTGAAGGAATGGCAAGAACTTGGTATGATGAAGCAACCAGTTCAGGGATCAACCTTTCACAGGACAGTCATAGTTACCTTGCTCTTGCCATGACCTGAAGACCATATGCCTTGGGTTCTGGTAACATCTCTGTTTGTTACCCTTCTTTATCCTTTTGGGGAGATGGCAGCTGCTGCCTTGATTTGGGAGTTAGTACCACCAACTGTCTTCAACTTCTTTTATTGCTTCTTACAGTGCGGTTCTGGCTGTCATCTTTCTACACAAAATTGATATATGTCATTATATCTCCCCTCCACAATATCTGTGTTTCTGCCTAAATAGTGTCCTCATTATTTCCTATAGTTGGCACTCCATTTTCTCTCTCCTTGTCTTTGGATGGCCTTACCATGTGTGAAATATTCTCTCTTTCCACTGCAACTTCTTGGAAGCTTCCTTCAAGGTTTAACAGTGTCTACCTTAGGAATTTCCTGTTCTTCCCCAGGTCCTCCCTTGCTTTTCAGAATCATACTGTTTTTATGTTGTATATTAATTGTATTTACTTTTAGAATGATATATTTAGGGCTGGAAATTACTTTAGAGACCCTCTATTCCATCTCTCTCAGAATACAGAAGCAAATAAGACCCAAAGATTAAAGTGATTTTCTAAAACCCTACACATAGTAAGTAACAGAGATTACTAGATTTGAATCTAGGTTGTCCTCTGTGAGAGCATAGATCCAAGCATTTCTTTTATCTCTATTCATGTTTTATCTTCATAATATAATATAAGCTTTCTGAAGATAGAGACTTTTGTCTTTATATTGCTATTTTCCATCACATAGGATATAATAAATGTGTGTTGGATTTTATTCAGTTGGCTATGTTTTCCACTCCATGTACTCATTTGGGTGTTTTAAGTTAAGCCACATAACCTTATTGTGAACATAAAAAAAGTCTATTTCTTTGTATTGAAGGGATAGTCTAATTCTTCCATGAAGTTTACTTCATATCCCCAATAGTCCTGCTTATAAAACTCAGTACTTAGTGGTTTTTTACTACTTAAATTTTATTGATTCAATAAATATTTACTGAGTACTTATTTTGTGCTAAGTCTTATGTTGTGTATATCTGGTAGGGGAGATTTTATACACACATATACATACATATCTCTGTGTGTGTATATATATATATATATATATATATATATATATATATATATATACATACATATATATGCAAATAACTGCAATACAAAATGTTCTAAGTCCATAAGAGTCAGGATTTGAGTAATAGGTAAGATTTCAACAGATCAAGAAGAGAGAGTAATGTAGGCAATCGGAATGATTTAAGTGGCAGCCTTTGGAAAATACAAGATAAATTTGGCAAATATTTTGTTTGGCTGGAGCATAGGATAGGTGAAATGGAATAGAGGAAGATAACACTGGAAGGGCAGATTGAGCCAGGCAGAGAGTGGTCCTTTATTCCAGGGTAAGGAATTTAGAATTTATCATGTAAGCATTGGGGACTTATTCAAGGGCCTTTTGTATGATATGAACAGATTAATAGAATTGGGAACAGTTCTTTAAGGAACTTGGCAGGGTGGGTTAGTCTTAAGGAAGGGAGACCAATGAAAAGAAGCAGTAACGATGTGATTTCAGGTAGATGGGGTGTTTTCTAAGGAATCAAAATAATTCCTATTTATTAAACTGTTTGGGTGGAAACTGTGGACTCTATTGGCCATTCTTCAGTGCTTTTCCTTGGAATAAACAGCCTTAAGCAAAACTGCAAATTTAGAAAAAAAATTTCTTCTATTATCAGTCTCTTCTTTTTCTTCCATGATATCCCTTAGGGAGTGGCAAATATCCAAGATAATAAAGCATAGGGTAGATAAAGCAGACTAAATGAGACTAAGAAAATTACCTGTATACATGCCCAGGTTCCCTCTTTCTGTTTTCTTTCTACTGTATTAACTTTCTTTCTGTAAAATATGTGATTATGGTTTACAACTGATTGGAAGAGAGTTCTCTCTCTCAGTGATATTTGTATTTTAGGGCTTATCTCTCACCAAGAAAAGACTTTATTCTATTAGAAAAATTCCAGGTGTTATCAAGCAGGTGGGAGAGGATTTGGTGACAGGAGCCTTTCTTGGTGTCTCATTAGATTGTACAATGCATAGAGGTACCACCTGCTTTCTTCTGTTTATAAAGTCAATCCTCCTCCTAGGAAAAGAGATTTAAATGATTGCTGGTGTACATGGCTTGGATATCCCTGAGTTGGAAGTCATCTTGTGCACCAGGCTACTTTCTCTGTTTTCATCTCTAAGGTTAGATGCAGATAAACATCAGCAGCAACAGTTATTGATGAGGATACTACTGGATGGAGGTTAAAGGGTACTTTCTCATTTCAACAGGTGATCCATTTTGGAGTGGAGATGACAAGGCACGAACCACAACTGCATTTTGAAGGAGCATGTTTGCAATTTTACGTCCAGGGAAAAAAGAGATAAATATTTAAAACATTTTTGCAACTCTTCTATGTATCTGACTTGTTAAAATAGGTAATCTCTACTGTCTGAGAGATAATGCCTTGGAGTGGAAACCGTTATTATTTATTTTCTCTGCCTTCAGCATCATTTATATGGCAAAGTATGAAAAAAGAGTAACGCTTTTTGATAACATCTCCAAACACGTATTTAATGCAGATTTAAAAGGACAGTTGTTATTTTACCAGTCTCCCTTGATCATTGCAAATACATAGAGGTTCAGCGACTGTGTAATAGCTATGCACACATCACAATAGGAAATACAAATGTGGGTGGATGCATATAGATTGTAGTTTAATCTTTAGAAATATTTCTACTGATCAATTACTGTAGCACTGGGGCATGCAATTGTCCCTTTTAAATCAAAACGACCTATTTGTGAACTCCAATTCAGCGCTTTGCTGGGGAAGAGAGGTGGTAAAGGAATATATTCAGAATGCAAAAAAGTAATACTTTGTAATAAGAATATTAACATTTTGATTGAGTTGATGGAGCATTTAAATGGAAATATTCAATTGCAAAGATGGAGCCTCAGAGAGAAGCTAGAATGCAAGCATGCAATCTGTGTGATTTTCCTTAATGAAAGATAATGCTTGTAATAGACTAAACAGCTTCATGGTAAGCATTGAAGGACTAGTCATGCTCATTTTTCAGATGTATGTTATAAAGAATAGGAAAGAGAGTCTTGATAAATGTAGGAAGAACACTGTCCTATTAAAAATTATGAAGACAGTAGACACATTTATATGGTCATTTGAAGGAGGACAAACAGATCTGGGTCCAAGAATTAGAATTTTATCTGACAACATGTGGTGGTGAAAAGGCAATGGAATAGGGGGTCAGAAATGATCCTAATTCCGATGATAAAATAACACTTCTTGTGGTGGGTATGAATTGTCAATATGACTGTATTTAAATGTTAGTTATATTGTAAAATTGTAAACACAGTCTTATGAGATTAGCTGGTAGTTTTTAAATTAATTTTTAAAGCATTTCACAGCTCTGAAAGAGTTCAAGTTCTGGATCTGCTAGTGACTACTTTATTAGGAAGCATTTATTAAACAATACTGTTTGCCAGAGATAAACTGGTCTTTTTTAAAATTAATTTTTAAAGCATTTCATGGTACTGTAAGAGTTCAAGTTCTGGATCTGCTAATGACTAGTTCATTAGGATGCATTTATTAAACAATACTGTTTGCCAGGCTTTGTACTAAGCATTTAGACTAGAAATGAAAAATAAACATACATTTTCTACTTCTTTTTTTAAAATTAATTTATTTGTTTATTTTTAGTTTTCAATAGACACTTCCACGAGATTTTGAGTTCTAAATTTTCTCCCCCTTTCTCCCGTCCACTCACCCTAACACAGTGTGCATTCTGATGACAACTTCCTCCAATCTGCCCTCCCGTCTATCACACCCCTCCCTTTTCTTCTTCCCATCCCCTTTATTTTCTTGTAGGGCAAGATAGATTTTTATACCTCATTGCCTGTATATCTTATTTCCCAGCTGCATGTAAAAACAATTTTTAACATTCATTTTTTAAAACTTTGAGTTCTAATTACTCTCCCTTCCTCTCTCCCCATCCATCCCCACTGAGAAGGCAAGCAATTCAAGATAGGTTATACATGTGTAGTAATGCAAAACATTTCCATAACAGTCATATTGTGAAAGACTAATTATATTTCTCTCCATCCTATCCTGCCCCCTCATTTATTCTATTTTCTCTTTTGACCCTATCCCTCCTCAAAAGTGTTTAAAAATTCTACTTACCCCTCCTCCCATTTTTCCCCTCACCCACCCCCACTTATCCCCTTTCCCCATACTTTCCTGTAGTGTAAGATAGATTTTCATACCAAATTGAGTGTGCATGTTATTCCCTTCTTAAGCCAAATATGATGAGGGTAAGGTTTACTCTTTTCCTCTCACCTTCTCCCTCTTCCCCTACATTGAAAAAGCTTTTTCTTGTCTATTTTATATGACATAATCTATTTCTTTCTTTTTCCTCCTGATATATTCCTCTCTAACCTCTTAATTTTATTTTTTCAGATAT
>JAQQSK010016781.1:0-10329 GCA_028658325.1 Potorous gilbertii | reverse complement strand
ACCATTTCAAAAATGGAGGAAGCAGGCTAAGAGGCTATGAGAGACGAAATGCCTTCCTTGCCCAACATCACAGCTACTTGGCCTGGGGTCAGAGGTTGGATTCTATGGAGTGTTCTTCTCAGCACACAGCCTCTAGTCTATTCTCATGGTCTCTAAACTAAGTAACCCAAGGGTACATGTGTTGCCTGTAATTATCAAAAAGTATTTTCACAATGGATGGAATCTAGATAAATGCATGCCTAGTCAATGTTAGCTTTCCCCTCATAACGTATGCACTCCTTTTCCTAAAGGATGATTCCAAAGCCACTTCTGGGGAGACAGATCCAGGCCTGGGTAGGCTTAAGGTCCAGCCTCTCCTTTGAGATTGCTCCAGCAGCATCACCTTGGTCCTGAACCATTCCTAATCTCAGAGAACTTACATACAAGAGGCCAATTTTGGAAATACCTCAATCTCCTCTACTTTGGGTCAAGTTATATAGGCTCCTTGAGGCCATTCCATGTGCACCCTAACAGAGTGTCCAGTGGAGGCATCCTTGCTTCCTGCACTTTGAATGTCCTCTTCCTTCCCCTCTACATCCATTCAATTCCTCTGTGTGTTTTCTGAAGCCCAATAGAATGCTACTTCCTCTAGGAAGTCTGCCCTGTCTTCTCCGTTATCCCAGCATTTAATAAAAATTTCCTTTAGACTTTGAGCTGCATTTTGTTCTGCAATTGAAGTACTTAGCATAAAATGATAGATTATAGTGATACATATTAATTTATTTTTCCCTTACTAGACTGTAAGATAAAGACAGGAACCATATCTTATCTAAATTTTATACCTTTTTCAACACTAGTGAGCTGTATACAGTAGGTACTTAATAAACACTGGATGCATAATAGAATGAACTGATTTTCAGGGGATAACCTGGGGCCAGACCAGAACTGTTTAGATTGCCAATTACTACAGAGAAATCCTGTCCTACTTTAGACCCATGCTCTTAGAGCGCTGCTAAAACTATACCAGGCATGGGTGACAAGCTTCAATGTATTTGCCCCACAATGTATCAGAGTCCATTAGGTTCTCTACCAAACTGAGTGATTCCTCAGTCTTTTTTGGCTACCCACTCCAAGATTCACAAGAGTGCAGGCAAGTCCCAAGCAAACACAGTATATTTTAATAACAAATGGGCTTGGGGAAATTAGCTGTATGAATTATTTTCACAGTGGCACGATTCTCAGTGATCATAATGTACCCATTATCCTAAAGCTTCTAGAAAAAACAAACCCTAAAAGTAGCTCCCTACCAAACTACCTTCTATTTTCTGGTTATTCCACATAATTTGTAAATGTGACATGTTGTCTCCTGTAGTAAAAAGTAAGCTCCTGGAGAGGAGGGACCGTTTCATGCCTTGTCTTTGTATCTTCATTGTTCAGCACAGTGTCTGCCTAGCACATAGTAAGCACTTACAACACAATGGAGAGAACACTGAGCCTGACTGGAGTCAGGAAGACTTGAGTTCCCAATTACTAGCTGCATGATCCTGGGCAAGTCATCTGACTTCTCTCTGCCTCAGCACAGTGCCTAAAACATAGTAGGTGCTTAATAAATTCTTATTCAATCTATCCCACTGATTGATTGAAAACATCCAATAGTCTGTGGACTTTTCTATAATACCTACCTGTGATGAGGGACTCATCTACCATCGAATGACCTTCAATAACCCGACCATCCACTGGGAATTTGCCCCCTGGAACCACTCGAATAATGTCTCCTCGTTGCACAAGTTCCACATCCACTTGTTCCTCACTGGAAAGGAATCGACATGACAAGTTCTCATGAGAATATCCTCCTTCCTCCTGCGTCTCTCCTATTTACTTTGTACAGGCTGTGTTACACACACACACATACACAGTTTGTAATAACATGGTCGGAGATGAAGCCGCAAAAAACAATTTCATGTATTTTCTTTTGCTGAAATTTCAGTTTCGTTGTAGGAATTTTATAACACTATGGAAATGAAGCCAAAAGTGGGAATTCCAGAGGAAGAATTATCAAGTACCTCATGAGGATGTTGTCTGCATCTAGAGTTACAATAGTTGCCTCTGTAGCTTGTAGTGAAATTAGCTTTGCAAGAGCCTCTGATGTTTTTCCCTGAAAAAAAAAAAAAAAAAAGGAAAATATTCTGTAGTAACAATACTAAAGGAATAAAAGTAAGATAGCCCTCAGATCTGGGATGGCAAGACATCTATAGCAGAAAGTTAGTTTGGGAAATATAATTAATTAGAAAATTTTTCACGATAATTTGGATGGGTACCCAGAACACGTTTTTGTTCCATTATTTTTTTTTCTGCTTAAAAGAAGAATTTACTGAAGCTACATAGAACAAATTTCTTGCCTTTACCCTAGGCATTTAAAATAAGTTTAAAAATCTTCATCAGCATCAGTCTTTCAAGAGTCATATCCATGTTTCCCAGTCCGGGTTGCTGAACCCTCTAATGAGCCCTCCTCACTTGTTCCTTTTTACCTTTGCTATGTGCTCCAGCCAGCGCCCTAGCGCAATGAATACAAACAGCATAGGTGGGGTGTCAAAGAAAGTAATGGGGTTCACTTTTGCTCTCTCAGCCACTGCAACCAGGAGGATCACCAAAGAGTAGGCAAATGCAATGGTGGTCGCCAGCACAATGAGCACATCCATGTTAGCGGTCTTATGTTTCAGAGCTTTGTATGCCTGGATGTAGAAGTGCCAGCCTCCAAAAAACTGCAACAGCAAAGAACCACAGATATTTTTCCTAGTGAGTCACAAACAGTCACATGAAGGAACTAAAAAGTCAGGTAGCTTTGGGTTTATTCCTTAGACTAGGGGTTGGTAAACTCCATCTGTTTTTGTCCAAATGAAAGCTAAGAATATATATTTTTTAATTTTTAAAATCAAGGGGGTTTTTTGGTAGTTAAAAATGTTAAAACCATTCTTAACTCACTGGAGAAGAAAGGGTGATGATGGCTGGATTTGGCTCTCAGGTCATAGTTGGCCAACCTTGGCCTTAGAAGCTAAAGAAGACTTCGAGCAGGAATAAGGATGATATATCCCACAAGGATCTTCAAATGGCTGTACACAAGGATAAGCTTTCTGCTTTTTCAATGGAAAGCAACAACTGTTTTGTGGTAGCCACTGTACCTGGCACATAGTAGGTGCTTAATAAATATTTGGTGACTATACATATGCTAGAAGCCTTTGAGGAAGAATCTGGCTCCTCTGACTTGATTCATGGGCCTAGACTGCTATCCTACAGACATGTTAGAATGTAAACCTGACAAAGAAGATGGTCCTGTGATATGTTTGGAAAAACAGGGATCAGGGAGAGACTTGCATTCCCTTGTCAAGTATACTTTGTATATAAAACTTACTTCCCCTTTTTCTAGGATTTCAACCAGGGTATACGATTTAGTAGATGTTTTCTTTTTTCCCCTTATGGTAGATTTAAGCAGACATAACTGGGAAATGTGTCCTTACTTCAAATAAAGTGAGAGACCTAGACTTTAAAAAAAAAAAAAGCATCTCCCCTCAGGTACAGCTGTCCATTTTAGTTCAAATTTCAAGATTACTTTGTCTAATGCTCATTACCATTAATGGTCACTGCCATTAGGTAGTGCCTCAGGAAACAATGACCTCCAAAATCTATTGCTTAAGTAATTAGATGGAGGCACTGTGGAGAAATAACACATATAACATATAATATGCACTGACATTTAAATACTAAAGCTAGTATTCCTCGTACTTGTTTCCTACCTTGATAACAAAGACCACTCTACTTAGCTTTTAAAAGAAGAATTATCTAATTTAGATTTAACTGTTCAATATAATTATTTTTGTCCTGTATAAAGATTGAGTTTGGGGTTAATTTCCTGCTTACATTTGAAAATAAGCATTCTATGTCAGAAATTTTGACTGTTTCCACAGTACACGAAAATATCCACCAAATTTCACTTGCCTGAACAGGTATACACAATAAAAAGGACAGCAAATTCATGACAGACAGCCCTGGAAGGATCTGGTGCTCCAGAAACATTGAGGAGTGATAGCTCGCCATTTCTTCCTCAGTCATGTTGTGATGCTGGTGAATACTAGCAAGGCGGTGGTCCATAACCATCATATAAATCATCAGCCCCATCACAGGAATACAGAAAAACAGACTCACAAGGAAGGCTCGTTTCCACCTTGAAATTTAAAAAAAATAGGACAATATTTTATGTAGGTAGTCAACAATTATAAATCACATATAACACACAGAGACAATAGCCTATGATCACTCCACTCAGGAAAATATTGGCATCTGACATTCCAGCACGCCCACCAACATTTAATGAAGAACAAAACTACGAAGAACAAGACACTTGGAATTACTCACTGCTGAATCTCTCGTTTATGGTCGAGGTGGCCTGCTGATCGATCTTTCTTGACTAAAGATGCTTCAAAACCTAAGTTCTAAGGAAAGACAAGAGAAAATTATTTTTAAATATGCAACTAGGGAGATTTTTAGCCAGGCTATGTAAAATATATTCATCTTCCTCAAAGGGCCAAGTGTTTTCCCTGTTAGGAAATAACTGATGTCTAATAATCATTTAGCAAAATTAGGGCATTGTATCTCCTCCTATTTGTCAGTTCTCCACGCAGCTGGTTTATCCAACTGAAAGACAGTCATTCATTTATTTTTTTTCCCTGACTCCAGGGCTGATGCTCTATATTCACTGAGCCACCTAGCTGCCACTTAATTTTATTTTATACTCAAATACCAGAACCACAAATACAGAATAGAGAAAAGAAGCAAAAACATATTACAAACTTAAATATTGGAACGTAAATATAAAGTAAGAAATTAAAAAGCATGTCATGTGCATAGCATGAACATAAGAGAGGATTCAAAATATTTAACAATAAATTTTCATTTCAAGAAAGCCTATATGATAAATACTACAGGTCTTAAGAGCTGTCCATCTTTTCTTTGCTCCCTTGTAAGTTTTCTTTTGTTCTTTGCTGTGCACTTTTTAAAATTTTGTTCTTTTTTCCCCTTTCCCAAGGCTACAATTAAATGTAGATATATTTCTCTATAGCTATAGACATATCCATACACATGTACATACATATATAGACATATACTTTCCCAAACACATTCTACTCCTGATCTTTGTTTGTATGTTTGTGCATAGTTATTCATTTATTAATGGTGCTCCATATATCAAAAGGTAGTCAAATCTCCCCTCTTCCTGCCAAGCCAAACAATTAGAAATAAATGTAAAAGTATGATTTGTCACTGTGGCATGTTTTCATATACTTAAGCTTTGAAGACCTACTGAGGACAGCAGTTCAAAGAACTGCTCAACAGAAGAGGAGAGACAGCCATAATGTAATGTGCTGATGCTGCTCTCAGTTAACCAATTCTCTGATGTACACCTATTATACACAGATATAGTATGATATTATATACAGATATACAACATATATACATATATATGTATGTGTGTATATATACTATATACATAGATATATACACAGGTACGTATCCTCAATACAAACAAGGAATACCAAGCCGTTTAAGACTTGGGTTTGGTAGTACACTAACCTACAGGATGAATGTTTCTTGGGTACTATTCCTAGTGTCTCAGGAAAAGATCATTTACAAAAATAATTTTGTTACAATGAAAAAGAAAGAGGAAAAAAGGAACCAGAAAACAAAATCTCATCAGATGATAGCAACAGTCATGGTGATAGAAAAAAAGTACATTCAACTGTTGGGGTTAAAGTCTGGTTACATTTGTTTAGATGGGGATGGGGGCGGGAAGTTGGGTTCCTATCTTGACCCTGACACTAGCTATGTGACCACCTCTTTAAGGCAAAGTTTCCTTACCTGTAAAATGGAAATAATGATGCTTCACTATGTTGTTATGAATTTCCAACACCATGCAAACCTTTAAGCACTATATAGATGTCAATTGCTGCTATTGCTGTTTTACTGCCAAAGACCTTTGCCATCCATTATCTCTCCTGATCAAGCAGTTGGATTAGATACTATTTATATGAATGTAAACTTGGTGAAAAAAAATAACTAAAGGAAGCACCTATTTACCATCCTAAGAATTATACAATAAATAACAGAAAGTCTTTCACAATGAAGTCCAGAGAATCTGGGGAGGACAGGAGAGAAGCCTCCTCTGTGGATGAGCATGGCACCAGTACTAGCAGCTCTTTTCTTTCTTCTTGTGTGCAGGGGATGGCAAGGAGGAATGGGAAACTGGCCCTGCTCTAACTCATTTCCCTGCAAACATGTTCTGCAAATGTTCAAATTAAATTTGATGAGATAAAAAGCCATAAGTCCAGATTAAGTCCTAGTGTGACAAGTGTCAATGAAGTGTCTCTATGGCTGACCTAGAGCATAGCCACCAACCCATGGCCCATGGATAGGAAGTGGGCATGAAGAGAGGAAGGTTGGATGAAGGATCAGAGGTTTACAAGGGCTCTGTCGCATTCAATGACTCAACAAGGGAGGGCAGAATTGTCAGAGAAAAGCAAACATGTCTCCTACAGACTACATGTTTTACTCACATGTGTTTTCCCAATTTTTACATATAGATGCTGGCATAATTAGTGAAATAAATACAAATTTATGAACTCACAGCAGCTTTTGTTATATCTATTTTTGTTAATGAACAGATGGTAACACTCCTCTGTAGGGATATGCCAAATTTTTTTTATGTTAAGAAGGGGTTCTCATACTCGAAAAGGCTGAGAATTAATGATATGGAGTTTGTTATATTGAATACTACTTGAAACAGGCCTCATGCTACCAGATCTCAAATTGTATTATAAAGCAGCAATCATCAAAACCACTTGGTACTGGCTAAGAGATAGAGGGGAAGATTAGTGGAATAGGTTAGTTACTCAGGACACAACAGTCAATGAAAATAGTAACCTACTGTTTGATAAACCCAAGGACCCTAGTTTCTGGGATAAGAACTCACTGTTTGACAAAAACTGCTGGGAAAAATGAATAATAATGTGGCAGAAACTGGGCATAGACCAATGCCTGACACTGTACACAAGAATAAAGTCCAAATGGTTACATGATTATAATCATATCATAATTAGAGGAGCAAGGGATAGTGTTTTTGTCAGATTTATGGAGAACGGAGAAATTTATGACCAAACAAGAGATAGAGAACATTACAAAGTACAAAATGGATAATTTTGATTACATTAAATTGAAAAGTTTTTGCATAAACACACCCAATGCAATCAAGATTAGGAGAGAAGCAGAAAAATGGGAAAGAAGTTGTACAACTAGTATCTATGGTAAAGGTCTCATTTATAAAATATATGGAGAACTGAGTCAAATTTACAAAAATACAAGTCATTCCCTAATTGATAAATGGTCAAAGGATATGAACAGGCAATTTTCAGAGGAAGAAATTAAAGCTGTCTGTAGTGATATGAAAAATGTTCTAAATCAGTATTGATTAGAGAGAGAGAAACCAAAACAACTCTGAGGTACCACATTACACCTATCATATTGACTAACATGACGAAACAGGAAGAAGACAAATGTTGGAGAAGATGTGGGAGAGTTGGAACACTAATTCACTGTTGGTAGAGTTGCGAGCTAATGCAACCATTCTGGAGAGCAATTTGGAACTATGCCCAAAGGGCTACAAAAATGTACATATCCTTTGACCCAGCAATACCACTTCTAGGACCGTATCCTAAAGAGATCATAAAAAATGGAAAAGGTCCCACACGTACAAAAATATTTATAGTAGCTCTCTTTGCAGTGGCCAAGAAATGGAAATCAAGGGAATGCCCATCCATTGGGGAATGGCTGAACAAGTTGTGGTATATGAATATAATGGAATACTATTGTACTATAAGAAATGATGAACAGGAAAACTTCAGAAAAGTCTGGAAAGACTTTTTTTTGTTATTGATAGGTTTATAAATTTATTTTCAGTTTCCCCCAGTTTTCTTTTGAAAAAGTGGAAGGCAGAGCACTCACCTCCCTTCTTTGGGACCAAGTTCCGTCAGTGTCATCTTTTCAAAAATATAGTTTATTGACATCTTTTGTTTTTGTACTAAATACATTTCTTTACTTATCTGTCTACTCCCTCACCTCAAAAAAGGAAAAAAAACATTTCAGCAAAACTAACCAAGCCACGGAAATGCCTGATGTCGGGGGCTACATTCCACAAATGTGCTCCCACATCTCAGAGAAGAGGTCAGGGAGCCCGGCCTTTGGGGTGAAGGTGGCTCAACTCCAGCTCTTATTAAAGGAAACCAAAGGGCAGCGGAGGTGGAGAAGGGGAGAGACAGCCCTGCCAGTAGGCTGTACAATTAATTAGAGTTTAAAAGAAGGTTTGAGGCCCCTGCAAGTGGAGATAGTGATTATAATACCAAGCATTTATGGATAGCTTTAAGGTTTGCAAAACACTTTACAAATGTTATCTCATTTTATTCTCACAACAACCCTGGGTTGTAGGCAGCTTCTCTCCTAATCTTGATTGCATTGGGTGTGTTTATGCAAAAACTTTTCAATTTAATGTAATCAAAATTATCCATTTTGTACTTTGTAATGTTCTCTATCTCTTGTTTGGTCATCCCTATTTTACAGATACAAAATATCCCTATTTTACAGATGGGGAAACTGAGGCAGTAGAGGTTAAGTGACCTGCCCTGGGTCATGCAGCTTATAAGTGTCCGAGGCAAGATCTGAACTTGGGTCTTCCTTAATGCAGGTCCAGAACTCTATCCACGGCGCCCCCTAGTTGGATGCTCTGAGGAAAAAGCCAGGGACACCAGGTTCCTGAAGTTCTCCAGCATCACTTCCTTGTAGAGCTGCCACTGAGCTGAGCTCAGGCACCCCCATTCCTCCTCGGTAAAGTCCACGGCCATGTCCCTGAATGACACGGCTTCCTGGTCTAAGGCCAAGGGGATCCTGTGGAACCTGCCATCCTCCTCTGGGCTTCCCTCATGGGGAAGAATGAGATTCAGAGACATGAGATGTGAGACCTCTTGCTCCCCCTGAGCTCCCTGCGCTTCCTCGTTCGCTCGCCCCTCGATCTGCGCCTCTGGAAAGACTTTTATGAACTGATGTTGAATGAAATGAGTGGAACTAGGAGAACATCATACACAATAACAGCCACAGCGTTCAACGACTGTTTCTGATAGACGTAACGCTTCACAGCAATATAAGAATTTAAAACATTCCCAAAGGACTCTTGAGGCAAAATGCCATCCACATCCACAGAAAGAGCTATGGAATCAGAATGCAGAATGAAGCAGGTTTTTTTCTCTTGTGTTATATTTTGGTTTGGTTTTTCTCAAGGTTTCTCCCATTCATTTTAATTCTTCTACGCAGCATGACTAATGTGAAAATGTGTTTAATAAAAATGTATTTTTTTTATAAGATTGCATGCCATCTCGGGGAGAGAAGGAAGAGGGAGGGGGAGAAAATTTAAGACTTATAGAAATGACTGCTGAAAACAATTTGGCATTAAGAAAAGTCACGGGGGGCGGGGGGCGGGGGTGGAGCCAAGATGGCGGAGTAGAAAGACTCACATTTGCTAGCTCTGAACCCACAGCCCATGGATTTCCTCTAAAAAGAACTCCCAACAAATTTTGGAAGAGTGGAAGCCACGCAGAAACACAGTGAAGGAGATTTCCGTTGCAGAGAGCCCTGAAAAACCGACCGCAAAGGTCCATCGAGTCCCGGACGGGAGCGGAGCCCTGTCCTGCCCTGCCCCGGCTACGCGGCACTGAGAGGAGTGAGCAGATCCAAGCAGGCTTCAGGGACCGTAATCTCCAGCATCCGCGAAGGTCCCTCCACCCACAGACTCAGAGGTCAGTAAGAGAGACGGGATGAGAGGGGAGCGGCGTATCTCCGGGACTCGGACCCCCTCGGGAGGCAGCCGCTGTGGCAGAGGTAGCTCAGCCAGAGTCTCCCAGAGAAGGCAGGAGCTCTGCAGCAGCTCCATTACAAAAGGTCTCTGCATAAACCCCCTGAGGGAACTGAGCCTGAGAGGCAGCCCTGCCCCCACCTGAGAACCAGCAGATAAGCTCCCATTGAATAGCAGCCAGGCCTGCCGCCAAAAGCCCTGAGGCTGAGGAGCAGCATTTGAATCTCAGACCCCAAGTACTAACTGGGCGGACCTAGGCCAGGGTGGAGAGGACTCTCAGAAGTCAAATAACTGGCTGGGAAAATGCCCAGAAAAGGGAAAAAAACTAAGACCATAGAAGGTTATTTTCTTGAGAAGATGATTCCGCCATTCCTCTCTGACGAGGAAGAGATCTGCTTACCATCAGG
>JAQQSK010016780.1:0-10329 GCA_028658325.1 Potorous gilbertii | reverse complement strand
AACAAAATGCAAAGTTAATTTCATTTCTATAACTACCTAGTCCAATCATCTGAGAAGAATTAACTATTCTTTCTCATGTCATATCTGTGTATATTTTCACTTAAAGTAAGTTTATATGTGGCTTTTCTTACTTTTTTCTGGCAAGGCAATTGGGGTTAAGTCCCAGGGTCACATAGCTAGCAAGTGTCAAGTGTCTGAATCTGGATTTGAACTCTGATCCTCCTGACTCTACTGCACTACCAAGCTGTCCCCTACATGTGGCTTTTTAATATGGCACTGGGCTAAAAGAGTTATACTTATTGTAAACCCATTTAACTATGGAATATCTAAAATATTTTTACGTGAAAAATTTTTGAGAATAAAGCTTTACTGACATTGCCAGAAATATTTCATTACATTCCAGTACTATAATTTGTTTACCCATCTCCAATCAAGGATATCTACTTTGTTTCCAGTTTTGTGCCCCTTTGGACCCGTCCTGTGATTTCAGTTTACCAGTGCAATTCGGTACTATTTCTGCAACTTATCATCTTAAGGAGCTCGCCTGTCACCCTGAGAGGTTAAATTACTTACTTGCCCAGAATCAAATATCCAATAAACAGGACCTGGAACCATGACTACAAGACTCTGAAGCTAGTTTTCTAGCCTCTGTAGTACCCACATGACTTCTAGGTCTTTGCTACTACCCTTCCCTCAAAAAAAGTACAAAAAAAAAAATCTATTTTGGTGTATACGGAACTATTTTTTAAATCATAGGGATATATACCCCATAGGGACATATATACCTAGGAAAGAGATAGCCAGGTCAAAGGGAAAGACATCTTAGTCACTTTTTTAGAATTACAAATTTCTTTGCAGAATGACTGAACCTATTTTTCTATACACTAATCAACTTCCTATTTGACTCCTATTTTTTTTGCTATCTTTGCTAGTTTGCTATATGTGAAATGAAATCCCAGAATTATTCTGATTTGCATTTGTTTGATTTATATCATTCTTTCATATGGTGGTTAATTCTCGGCTTGAGATTTACTTGTTTGACATATCCTACTACCATTTATTTACCCATTAGGAGATTTTTTTTTATAAGTTGTGTTAGTCCACCACATTTCTTGGTTTCCATGACCTTATCAGAGATATTTGATATAAAAATTTTTTTTTCTAATCCAAAGCTTACCTCATCCTAGTTGCTTTAATGTTTTTCATAGGAAAACTTTAAATCAAAATCATATTTTATCTTTCCCAATTAATTGTATCCTTTGTTTTGTTAAGAATTTTCTCCCTAATCATAGCATCCTCTGAACCAGAGACAGCATCCTAGGAGACTCAGCCCTCTGAGCTCTGGAATTCCCGTACTCCACACTATTTCTCTCCCTTCTCCCATTTTCCCTTTTCAGCTCTGAGATCATAATCAAGTTAATACTAGAGCACTGCTACTAGAAAAGGTATGTCAACTAATTCCCTTGATGACTTCATTGCTATCCCTGTGATTTCCTAAATCAAAAACCCCTCACTCAACCACTGCCACTCTCTTAACATATCTCCCAGTCTCTTATAATGAGTTGGCCCTTCTCCTTACCAAGGCTAACCCTATTATACATACCTTTGATCTCATTCCCTACTGTTTCTCCAAATGAATGCCGCTTCATTCATCTTAACTTTGTTTTTAATTTTCAACTTTACACCAATGTTGTGTTTTCTTTTAATTTTGCCTTCAGGATCAAGACATCTTCCTCTCTGATTTTTCACTGTTGAATTTTATGTACTTCTAGACTAATTTTATATATTCAATTCTCCTTTGTTCATTTCAGATAAGAGTGAATGTCATCTGATGCCCACCCTTCCAAACCCTTCCTCTATATTTGTACACTATAATCTCACACAATTCAATTATGAAAAATAACAAGTTCCATCACCTCTTTCTTCTTTCCTACATGAATACACTCCTTTTATCCACCTTTTTCTTTCCTCTCTTAAAACTTCTGAATAGAAGTGATACACCCTGTAGACTCCTCCTTTTAAAATTTAACTCCCTTAATGTCATTTAAAGAGATGAAAGTTATGAAGGAATATTTGTTTTTATTTCCCTTTACCCATTATAATTTAGTAAGACATCAGCATGCATCTTCTTCCAAATGAAAAAAATGCCCTTTCTAGGTTGCACTTACCTTTACTTTTTGTATTTTAATACTCCTATTGCGCTCTACCCTTTTAGAAATTCATGAAAATCCTCTATTTCATTAAGGGCTCATTCCCCCCTCTTCCCCCAAAGGATCAGGAGGAAAATATAATTCAAATACCCAGTTTTGCAAGGTAAGCCAAGTTTATTCTTGGCCGTAAGCCTACATTGTTTCCTTCTAGATTACTGTATTCCAGGTTCTCCTCTCTTTAAACAAGAAGCTTCTAGGTCTTCTGTGAGCCTATCTCTGGTCTCATGGTATGTGAAATGCTTCTTTCTAGATGTCTGCAGTATTTTTCTTTGACACAGAAGCTTGAATTTTGTTATTTCCTTTTAAGTTTCTTTGAGAAGGTAGTAAGTGAATTCAAATTTCTTGAAATATAATGATTAGATCCTTTATGTTTTTTCTATGGTTTTCAAAGAATCTGATGATTCTTAAATTATCTCTACTTGACCTACTTTCCACATCACTTTTTAAATAGCAGATATCTTATATTTTCTTCTTTATCTTTTTATTTTCCTCTAATGTCTTTCTGATTAAATTGCTGATTTCTATCTAGTCTGATCATTGAGTTCCATTTACTCCATTCCACTTTTCAGGACTGGACTGTTGGGATAAAGTTATTATCTGACTGTTCTGGGCAATTTATCACCCTTCAAATTTTTTCTCATCATCTTTGATTTCATGTTTTACCAACTCATTCATTACTTCTAACCATTCTTCAAGTCTTTGTTGTAAACCCCCCATCTCTCTGCACATGTGCACACCCCGCACACACACACAAACACTATTTTCCTGAGGTTCTACTTATATTTATTAGGGAACCACTTCCTTCTAGCTTCATCTCTCAGGTTTCTCCTAAGCCCTAGTATCTCCTGATTCTCTCAGTTCTGTTTTACTTAATTATATCTCCAGCCTCATTTCCTAGACTGATACATTTTTTTCTTGCCAAGGAGTTTCTTTGGGAAATGTTGCTGATGTCTGTCAAGTTCGAAGGCTTAACTATAAGCTTTTACGAAGGCATCTTTACCAAAAGACTCAGTTCTTCTCTTTAACATAATGTGAAGATGAGTTTCAGGTCTCAAAAGCAGTGTCTGAAGAGAGAAAGCTTGGCAGGTCCTACAAACTGTCCAAAAATGGACTATTATCTAATCTAAAGACCAGCCTAGAATATTTGTCTATTGAATGTTATCAATCCTCCCTCTGGTGCCCAAGTACATCACTTTAATGTCATATTGGAGTATCATGTCCACCAGAAACTAATATCCAAACTTATTTATATATTCAACGCCATCCCAATTAAATGACCAAAAAAAGTTATTGAATTAGAAAAAACAATAACAAAATTCATTTCAAGAACAAAAATTCAAGAATATCAAAGGAAATAAGGCAAAAAAAATGAAGATAGGAGGCTTAACAGTACCAGATTTTACACTATTTTATGTGGCAATAATTGTCAAAACTACCCGTTACTGCCTAAGAAACAGAGAGGTAGATCAATGGAATATAGAAGACATACAATTTAACAATTTACTTCTGACAGATAAAGCATATGATAGATATTTCTTATTAAAATATTTAAAATTTGTTTGCACTTTTAACACAAGCCATAATATACTTTCCCAGCACAAAGGCTGCTCTTGCAGCAAAACTAGACTACAGTTTTCTAACTTTAGAAAAAAACATATTTGCATACCAGCACAGAATATTCCAGGGACTTCACTCCTGACTATAACAGTCCGCACTTTCTTATCAGATTTCAAAGCATCCACGGCTTTTGACAGCTACACAGAATAAGGGGGGAAAGACATTTTCAGATTTATGTCAATATCTTTACAGTATAAGAAACAAAGATTTATCCGTTCACTTACCATTTTCATGAGATTTTTACTGAGAGCATTTTTGGCATAAGATCGGTTTATTCCAAGCACCACAATTCCTAGTTTCAAAAACAAAAAAAACTTGAGTTAACATACCAGAGAAGTTGGGTTTGGGGGGTAGAAGACAAAAGAATGAAGAAGTAGACACATAAGAACAAGACCACGGACACCTACTTAATGAAAATGAAATCGACTATTATTGATTACTTGGATTCATTTTTAGTTTTGAGTAGAGATTGATTATGCTCCATTCTTTAGGAAGATCCAGCCCTAAAATAAAGGAGACTAACAGAGTGTCTTAAACCTAGGTTACCTATAGACTTAGAGAACAAATTGAGAGACTGATAAACTTTGCCATTTAGGAACAGATAACAAAGTAAAACAAAATAAATTAATCATAGGATTATTCTTTTAAAAACCTAGATTTTCCTTTCTGTCAGAAAGGGGGTGGGGGGTGGCCATAGGCTAAGACCCCCTTTCTAGTAGCTGGAGAAAGGTTAGCTAGAGATTAAGCTCTTTTTTTTCAGTCTTGGTAGATATGATCCCTTTTTTTTTTTTTGAGCAAAAGTCTATATTGAGTAATGGACTCTTCTAAGAAGATGAGGGGGTTCGGGGAATAGGGGGCGGTGACTGCCAACCACTGACCATGTTTCTCTTTCACAGCATACTTTCTGGTTATAAAAGGCACCATCTGCAGAAAAGGACTTCTGGCATAGGATTAAGGAAGTCTGAGAGAAGCCAACTAATCATGTGACCTGCCTTGTCCAACTGAATTAAGTTCAAAAGTTTGTCAATTTTTTTATTCCTTTTTTGTTAGAAAAATCAGCTTTGTAAATCACTCCGTGTCTCCAACCTCTAAGGAGTGAAGTTGTATTTGTCCTTCATTTTCGAAGAGGACCAAGAAGACCGCGATGGCATGACTTGAAGTTGACTTTGATTTGAGTGAAGGAAGGCTGTGCAAGGTCACCAGCCTCACTTTCTCCTCCACAGCCATCTGAATGGTCCAGGATGTAATGGGAGACCCTGGTCCTTTGGGGCTAAGGCCTTTTCAGATACTTATTTTGAGGTAAGAGTCATTCAGTGAACAGTCCTCTTTTACAAGTGAGCCAAGGGATTGCCCCTTTAATTAGAAAAAAAGAAAAAAAATGAAACTGGGAGGAGAAGACTCTCAGGGTTTCTATTCCAAAGGGAAACAGTTACCACTGACATTCACTCTACACCAGCCCAACATACAGTCATTAAGTGGAGGTCAACAGGCAGGGGCATATTGTGATCCAATCTATGAGCTTCAGAGTGAACTGGGTTTAAGGTTTTGTGGAGTCAGGTGACCTGATTTGGTATGCCAATACTAGCTATGCAAATTAAATCACAGATATCTCAGTGACTTTCTATAAATCTACTAAGTACACTATGAGAATGCTGGCATACCATATTGCTTGGGTTTCTTAATACTTAAGTATATTGTACAGAAGACAATATTCAAAACATATTTAAGAAATCACAAGAGTTTTTTCATATACTTAGTACTTTTAGAATTAGAGCTTGGGGAAAGAGTGACATCTGGCCCTAGTCCTTTCATTTTTTCTTCTCAATCATTTTAAACTATTTATCTTACTCTTGCTAAATTCCAATGATGGGCTAGAGACTCTGGGAACCTCCTTGAATCTTCCCACTTAATCTGGTTTTTCATACCCAAATCTGTTACCCTTACTCTAGCCTGGCCCTCCAAGATCTATTGCTTCCAGATTGCCTCTGGCTGATTCCCATCCTTGATTACTTCCCACCCAAACCCTACATGGTCAGATACATCCCAATTGCCTCCATCGGTTTCCCACCCTAGATTATATCACTAGTTACCACAGTGCCATCAAGATGCTCCTTAGACCCCCTTCTCCTCCCTGACTACTAGACCACCCACAGATCCCTCCTACAGTCTTTCTGTATGTAAGTTCCATTTCGCCTCCATGAAGGCACTCAGCTCTGATTCTGTCTAGCTGAGATTCTATCTGGCCAGCTTGTCAATATAAGCTTCACAAATGATCAGGCTTCTTAAAAGTCAACCCAATACGGTGAATCTTTAATAAACTTTGTTTTACTTTGGCTGAAAGAAGGCTTGAGTTGAATTCACTGGGCAGGACCTGGTGTGTCGGTACTTTGGGGTCCCGAGTACCCAAACCTCAACACCACCTCAAAGTCATTCATCACTGTCAGCAAGAGGATTCAGATTTATTAAAGGGACTTCAATTCTTTAGAAGATATACCATATGACGTTAACTGGAAAGCTGCTGATATGGAGTGAAGTACCATTGATTAACAGTAACTGGGAAAGCAGGTATTTTTAAATTAATAAAAAGTCCAAGTTAGAATATTTTAATGAAACACATTATTTTAAGACACCATTTTAATCACAAATAAAAACTTTAGCCAGTACCATCATTCCTATGTCACCAAACAGCCACAACACTAATGTGTATCCTCTACTCCTAACTTCACCTAATACCTATATGAAAATAACTCCCAAATCTACATATCCTACCTTGACCTGTCTCTTAATCTCCAGTAGTGAAAATTTTGAACTTGGCCAACATCAACAAGAATGAAAATTTACATATACAAAGAACAAAAAGAGTATTATATATGAAACCATAAAACCATCAGATAAAAGATTGTTTGTTTAAAGCATATAATAAATTCAGCATATAAACTTCATCTGACTTACCTGTGTCTCCCTCTTACCTTCCTTGTTGTTCATTTTTTACAAAGTTTCAGTGACATTTTAATTTGGGGATCATTACTTCTCAACCTACTCTCCCTTCCAAAGTTCCCCTCCCATTTAAACAAAAAGAAAAAAATCTTCTTGTTACACAATAAACATAATCAAGCAAAACAAATCCACATATTGTCCAAGAATGAAAATGTTATGTTATTATGTACCTCAATCCCATCCCAGATCATTCAAGTAAGCCTTTGGGTTGATTGCACTGATCAGAATTTGGTCATTGCACCGATCAGAATTAAACCTTGCAAAACTGTTTATCTTTACAATGCTATAGTAACTATATAAAATACTGTCCTGGACCTAATTACTTGACTCTGTATAAGTGTATATGGCATCTCAGGTTTCTAGGAATTCCTAAAGGATGTTAGGTGGCACAGAAAACTGAATGCCAGGCCTGGAGTTAGGAAGACTTGAGTTCAAATATGGCAACAGAAACTTAATAGCTGTGTGATCCTGGGCAAAATGGTCAGACTCAGTTTCCTCAACTACAAAATGGGGATACTAATAGCTACCTCATGGGGTTGTTGTAAACATTAAATGAGTTCATATTTGTACAGCACAATTTCTGGCACACAGTAGGCACTTACATATTTGTACCCATCTCTCATTACTTAGGGTACAAAATTATTACATTACATTCATATACTATAACTTGTTCAGCCATTCCTTAACTGATTTAGTTTAGGTTTTTTGCTATAACAAAAAAAGGGCTACTATGGATTACTGAATCTCTCAATTAATGGCTGGATATTTCTACTTAGATTTCTGACAAATTTATCATGTCTAAAACCCAACTCATACTTCCTCCAAAAGAGAGGCTCTTTTTGGATGTTTCTTGGCCATAACTGGCCATTGGCATTCTTCCAATCACTCAGACTCAACACCTCAGAGTTTTCTTTGATTCACATAGTCAATCATGACGTATCCTCAATTTTCCCCTAGTGTCTAATATATACGTTCTTTTCTATCCCCAATGTCACCACCTTATCCAGTTTATTATTTCATGAATGAACTATCATAATTTCCATCTTTTCCAAATCATCTTCCACACTGCTGCAAGATTAATTTTTCTAAAACATTTCTTTGCTTATATCAACACTCAAAAACTCCGCTGCAATAAAAAAAAGCCTTTCACCAATCAGGGTTAAGTCGTTCAAAATTGCTTATCTTTACAATGCTGTAATAACAGGATAAAATACTCTCCTTAAGAGGGAGACACAGATAAATCAGATGAAATTTATATGCTGAAATTATATGCTTTAAACAAGCAATCTGTATCTGATGGTTTCACGTATAATCCTCTTTTTGTTCTGTATATATGTAAATTTTCATTCTTGTCAATGTTGGCCAAGTTCAGAGTTATAAAAAATATAATCGCTTGACTGCATCAGTTTATATGAGATCTCCCAAGGCTCTCTGACACCCTAGAGGAGGAAGGTTCCCTAGGTAGATTCCAAATGCCTACAAAATAAAATGCAAAATCCTAGCATTCAAGGATTCCAAAAGGTGATCCAGCTTTCCCTCTTGCTGTCATTACATGACATACCTTCTAATCTGGTCAAAGTGGTCCATTCATGTGCCCTAAAATAAACTATAATTTATCTCCCCCATACTACTATTCAAATAACTTCAGGACAGAAATTTGATTCCCCTGGCTTTTCCAGTGTCTTGACTTCTATCCCTTATGTAAATTTCAGCTCAAGTACTACTCCGCAATGAAACCCTTACTGAATCACTGAACACAGAGTAACTTTTCCTCTCTCTTTGACTTTTAAAGACCTTATCACACTGGCCCCAACCCAGCTTTCCATCCTTGTCATACATAACTTCCTTTTTTGCATTCTACAATCCAGCCTTCTTGCAGTCCTTCTTGCTGTTCCTAAAAACAACACTTCATTTCCAATCTTTATGTATTTCCACTGACAAACCCTTCATGCCTGAAACGTACTGCCTCTTCAGCTCTAAGAATCCTCTGTTTCTCTTCCCTCTCAAGTCCTACATTACTTAAAATTTTTATTTACAATTGTTCCAAATCTGGGTACCAAGGAGTTAGTGCAAGGGTCCCTTAAATGTGCACCAAATAAATAAGCAGATGGAAGAGAGAAGAGAATAGAAACAAAGTTGAAGAGGGATTCTCTGTGGATAATGAGATCCTACAGATGCTCCTCTGTAAGAAAGATATCACATTGATTGTATTATATCTAGTAACACTGCAGAAATTCCCAAAAGAGATCAGTAACCATTCAAAGGAATTTGACATGGCAATCCACAGAGAAAAATATCCACTACCTATATTTCAACATAAATTTTGATGGATTACCTACAGAATATTTAGATCCATTGTTGCATCTCTGGCATAAATAAAACTTTGTCATGACGACTAATTTCCTCAAAGAGTTACAGTTTGGGACAAGAATTTATTTTGATTGGTTATGATTATACAGATATAGCCTATATCATACTGCATGCTGTGCTGGATGGGGAGGAAAAGGAGGGAGAAAAAGATTTGGAACTCAAAATCTTATAAAACTGAATGTTGCAAACTATCTTTACAAGTGGAAAAAAATAAAATACTATTAGGTGGGAAAAAAATTTAATTGGTTATCAGTAATGTTATATTGTGTTGTTCTTTTGTGCTTTATCCTTCCCAGAGTTAAGGTATTAGGATTATATTATATAAAGAGGGGCAAAGTGCTTCCTTTTTCAGTTTTTTAGTTTAACGTAGGATCGGTACTGGGCTCTTTACAAATCTAAAGAATTCTCCTGTGGATCCAAAAAGACCAGGAGTTATTCCCCCAACCACTTCCTCCTTTCCACTAAACTGGTAGTTCCTTTGTAGTTCCTCCTCTGAAATGTTGCTACTTAAGGGTTCTACTTGGTATTCTAATTAGTTGGGAATTTTATACTTTTGAAGACTATTTCTTCTGTATTTTCAAGTTTGGTTTTTTTTTTTAACAGCATACTAAGTTCCAGTAATTACTTTTATTACTTAAGATCGTGTTATCTCACCTTCTTAATTTACTGTTTTATACATTTGATTTTCTGCCTTCTTATTAATCTTATTTAATCAGATGAAGGTTCAACAATTCTATTAGTCTTCATAAAACCCACCTTGAGTTTTATCATTTCTATTGTCTTTTTGGTTTCCAGGTTATTTATTTCTTCTCTAATTTTCACTATCTCAGATTTTAGGTTTATTTTGGAATTATTTTTGGCTTCTATTTTTTAATATGCATTTACTTTATTCTTCTTTTTTCTACTTTGTTAACGTATGTCTCAAAAGATATAGTTTATCCCCAGATGCTTTAGCAGTAGCCTAAAAATTTTTGGTATATTGTTTCACTATTATTTTTTCACATTATCGTTCCTATGATTTGTTCTTTGATCCATTCATTATTTATGATCATACTGTTAGGAATCCATTTAGGTCTGTGTATTTTGTCTGTGAATTCTGAACAGATCACTATTATTTACTGAGTTTACAGGCTAT